>QXVZ01009061.1:0-147723 GCA_008931825.1 Phallusia fumigata | reverse complement strand
TTTTTGGGTGTAAATCCGCGCAAAAAATTTTTTTTGACATAAATCCTCCGTGCAAAAATAAAACTTTCCAATCTGGTTATCCACCACTGATTACAGCGTCTTGTATTTACTTTTTATTATGTAGTTCCTGTTTGATATGATCGTACATTAAAGGTAAATGTTCAATTGATTTCAGATAAAAGATAACATGGTTTGCATGTAACAGTAAATTGTAACAAAATATTAGAAACTGAAAAATGGGTGATTCTGATGTATTAAACCATGGAGTAGAAAACAGTTACCTTTCGCCTGTTGAGGAAGTAAGTGACAGTGAAGAAGATTCTGATCCAGTAGAAATCCTTGTTGATGATGAGGAAGGTTCAAGTCAAAGTGAGAGGATTGACTCAGAAAATCCTGATCTACAGTAAACGTTTTTCTGACATTGGTGTGTATTTGCCAATCTGTTTTAAATTCTTTTTGAATTGACAGCAAAAACTGCTGGGTATGTTTTGGTGGTGAACAAGATGATGTGGGAGCCGAGTGGATCCGTCCATGCAGATGCCGAGGGACAACAAAATGGGTACATCACACATGTTTAATGAGATGGGTTGATGAAAAACAGAAGGGTCATGCTTATACAAAAGTTTCCTGCCCACAATGCAACACAGAATATGTCATCATTTTTCCTCCCTTTGGTAAGTAATTATGGCATATTCAGGCGAAAAATCTTGGGTATTTCCCAAACCCAAGAAATTTCATTGAACTGGTTGTAGCAAACGCCATTGAGCTCAATCGTGGTTATTGTCTTACAGCCAGTTAATGGTTTGTATTCTAGTAAGGAAGTATAGAACACAAGAGAAGAAAATTGGAGGGATAGTGAAGTCATAGTGAGACTGTGATGCAACAGCCAGTCTGGTGGGAAAGGAAAATTACATTTATTTTTACTGTTTGCGATTTAAAAAGCAATGTATTGTAACAGTTAATATTAGAACACTGCTTCACAGATAAAACGGATGCTTGCTCAGGCTGCCATGCAGTCATTCAAAATAAATTGTGCCATAACCAAATATTATTTGTTGTATCACACTGTAAAAGACAATGTGCTACAAAAGCTGTAATGCCATTAAAGACTGTTTGCTACAACGCAGTCACATGTAACTTATATTTGGTCTATCAAAGGTAAAAGGGTGATGTTGAATTCATATCATATTACTAAATCTGTGTTGGAAAAGGTCATTAACAGTTTTTAGTGTTGGTTACTTGAGGTCAATCTACAAGTGTTGAGCAACACAATTAAAAATGAAAATTTTCTACTTGAGCAATAGCGAGGCTTTATTAATTGGTAAGTGTAGGTAATAAAAATGCTTGTGACATTACAAATGATTTGGTTGAGTTCATCAAATATATTCTTTGCTTTATTCTGAATTATTAAATTTAAAGGTTAAAACTGATCAAGTCATAAACACCACTACTACATAACAATTGCATGTGTGTGAGGACCCACACAATTATGCTTATACAAACAATTACGTTAGGGCAGTGATCCTCAAAGTGTGGTCCGCCATCTCCTCATAGTGGTCCATGAAAAGATGACTTAAACTAGACAAGTGATTACAAAATCGCCTATTTTAAGAGCATGTTAGAATGAAATTGTGTTTGGTGCTCCTCAGAAAAAAATTTGAGAAACACTGCTTTAGGGAAAATAATTGCAAAATTAAGCCTTCTTCCCTTCTTTTGCAAAACACTTTAGTCACTTGCTTTGTGAGCACAGCTATCTCTTGATGTAAAAAGTAGAGTCAATCAATTCTTTAAACTGGATTAATCAATTCTTTCAACAAGTCTTTTTATCAACCGGGTTCCTTATGTAGGTTTTAAGATGACAAAGCCAATCTCCAAACAGCTTATCAACCTCCAAAATGTTTTTTTGTAGGAAAGGTTTGTGGTGTGATGATGACCATTGACAGATTAATTTACAAAGCCTCACCAATTGTTGCAACAGGTGTACTACTTGGTTCTGTATATTGGACTGCTGTGACATATGGGGCTATCACTGTTATGCAGGTAAAAACAATTGCTAAAAGCACAAAGATGTATACTTGTTATTGTCACTTCATCCAAGATTTACAAAATAACAAAGTTTAAGCAAAATGCCACATACTAATTATGGGTCCCCTTTCCTAAATAACTTTGCCAATAGTAGCAAATGCTAATTCTGTACAAATACTGACATCAGAAATGTTTATCGCATCTCATGTATTGCCATAGTATTCAAAACCAATATTGCGTGTGGTTGCTGTATTGCCGTAAAAATGTCTAATGCATTACCTGAGTTGAAATTTCGGAGCCCCTTTTATTATTTCTGGATACACACCTGGTAACAAGTGATTTGGTTTGGTTCCGCAATTAGGACACCTATTTATTGCAGACATTGAATATACGTACATCTATCGTAAAATTAAAACATTTTATTTGAAGCTGTGGTGCCTAAATCAATGCCAGCGGGTCACATATGACCCACAGAGAGGTTCTGTGTGGTCTGTGAGGCATTTTTTGAAATGGAGTTTAAACTTGATGACAAAATTGTTGTAATGATTTTCGTTATTTTTGACCAGTAAATCATTCAAGAAAAATGTCAAAGCTTTCTTTTAAGCTCCCTAAGCCACATTTTAATCGCAACACTTTTGGCCTCTTTGACAGCACAAATGCCATCATGTTTTGTGGCATGACCCACAAAATTATTCATTATATTATAGCGAATCACTTGTGGTCTATTAGTACAAAGAGTTATTTTATAGGTTCTTGGACATAAGGAAGGACTTGATATGATGGAGCGGGCTGATCCCCTGTTTTTGTTAATTGGTCTGCCAGCAATACCAGTGGTTCTTGTGCTGGGTAAAATGATTCAGTGGGATGAATACCTTTTGAAAATGTGGAGGCGACATTCACATAAACTGCCAATTTTAAATTACATTTTTCCTGCGTAAGTGTACATAGTTTGGTGTTTTGATACAATGACTTTTAATGTTTAAAATTTGTATCCTGTTAACATTTTCTCTTTACACTTGCCCTCTAGCAAAAATTATTACACTTTTAGATCTTAAAAACATTTATTGTACTCCTGCTTTTGGTCGAGCTACCTCAACAGTAAGCGGTTTTCCAAAACCTGCAAAAGACGTAATTTGTGGCATTTACCCCTTTATTTTTATCTTTTGGTTGGACAATAGTTTCCCCAGTGCAGTGCTAAAATACAGCCCATATAGTTAGAATAAAAAAATTGAAGAATTTGAATTTTTAGGGTGGAACAAGGAACAATTCGTCCTGTGCCACAAGAAACTCCAGCGAGAGAAATCAAGTTTACAAGAGTCTTTTGTGGTGCAATGTTTTTTCCAACTGTTGCTACCATTGTTGGAAAATTTATATTCCGAAAAGTGGATGGAAATTTGCAGCGTAGCATACTGGTGGGTGACATTTTTTTGACATATCTCAGTTTATTGCCTGTAATAAATTTGATAATGGATCTTGCATGACAGGGAGGAATAGCATTTGTTGCAATAAAAGGTGTGCTAAAGATCTACTTAAAGCAACAGGTGTTTACCAGACTAGGAAGGAGAAGAATTGATAATTTTAATGGCAGTGATGGGACTCCAACCTGATAATACTGTGAACTTGTGTATACTAGTGCTTTTTGTTCAATCTGTATTTTATTTAATAAAATAGTTTTTTAGTCCTGATTGTGGAGGAAACATAATCTTTATTTGTGATGTTGATACCAATGCTTGTATATGGGTTTAATACTAACCTAATACCCTAGATAAAACTTGCATTACACATTGATAACCTATCACTGGTAATTTTTCACACATTCAAACTCTTGTTCTGTGATAAATTGTGTTTATACGTTTTGTAGCAATACATGTTAAGAGTGCATTGTATTTTGAAAGAAACATTGTTAAGAGGTAGAAACGAAGGTTAGCCAGGTCCAGGGGGTGGTAGGGGTCAGACCCCTTTTTTCTGTCGACTGTTGAGAGAATTCTCTGATTTAAAATATTAAAAAACAATTTTATATGCCCCTGGCCATGTCTGATGATACATAAGAAAACAAATTAAAATCAGTAAAAGTTAAACATGCAATTAGTAACATGAGTAAGAAATGTATACACATTTTGTGAACTTAGTTTGAACACTTTCTTTAGCCACAAGACTTATTCTTCGCATGACATACTTAAGGCAGTATTAGTTCCAGACAATATGTACAGATGTACATGATTAAAAAGAAGTACAAAAAAAGTAAACATTAGGCAAGTGTTTAGACACTGGTTTCATTTCGCAAAGAAGCATATGTGTAGTCATCAGGAAAAGTAGGATGTGAACTACCCAAACTTAGTAAGTCCTCTTCTAACTGGCAAGAATCAGCCAACAGGTCTAATTCTGCTGCAAGGGAATGTGTTGTTTTCCCATATGAGGACTTTTTTTCAAGTTTGTGAGGGACATGCATAAGACCCAACTCATCATTAGCAGTGAGGTAACAATGACCTCGGTGCACTGGGGAGGTGACGTTTTCTGCAGAATGTGTGGTTGATATTTTCACAGAATCGTCATTTGATTTCCCTCCTTCCAATTTGTTTCTTTCATACATTTGTTCTTTACTACTTGAAGAAAAAATCTTCCATTCGTTTTTGTCTGGTCTTTTTTTCTTGTAATAGGCAACAAGGTTTCGATTTTTAACATAATCCGTTGTGCTGCTTTTCGGATCACTTTTAATTGAGGTTATTTCATCTCCGAGGTAAAGTTGTATACTTTGACTTGAATCCACTGAACCATTGGATTTAGCCAAACTAGATGTTTTTTCCTTTCCTATCAAATGGCAGAATACCTTTTTATTTTCCTTACACCTTTATTGAATTGTTATTTTTATGTTTGCCCAACCAGTTAAAGAGTTACACATCATTTGGTGTTAAACACCAGCTCCTATTAACACTTCTTACCCTGGCTATCAAAATTCAGCTTTACATTGGTGGATGTGTGCCCATTTGAATGGAGCAATGATGTCCTTTCATCCTTTTTTACATGATTCGACTTTGGTTTTCCCTCATCGCTTGTTAAAGAATCCTGAGCATGTTCTCTTAATACTGTCAAGCGTGGTGGCTTTCGCTTTTTAGCATCAAGTACCTTTCTCATTTTTTGATACCTTTTTTAGGAAAAAGTTCATAGAATTTGAACCGACACACATTCATATATTTAGGGCTGTTTGCAAATCAATACCTGTTATAAAGTACACCATTGTCCAATTTTTGTTGTGGTTGCTGCATTATAACAGGAATTGTGTGCATGTTGTGTCCATCATCAAAACTATGGTCAGTCAAACTGTCATAGTGCTGCCAAAATGTTGTTGGTCTCAGGACATGTATGTTGAAGACAGTTTCATAAATACCTTTAAACTATTTACCTGAAGATTGGTGAGTTTTATTGGCTTGGTTCGATTTTTCAGATATCTTTCTTGGAAAAAGTGAGGCTGGTAATGGTAGCTGGGATAATCTGGCACAAGATCTGTTGTGTCTGGTAGTAGGTACACATTGTTTCCTCGATTCTGTGACCAAGCCAAAAATTTGAAAACTGCTGCCCTACATACCATTACAAACATCTTACATGTTGAGATGACGTCACACTGCTTTCAGTTATTTTTCCAGCATTGTTATGTTTTGGGTAATTTTGTGGAAATTTGTTCATCGTTCCTGAACTGTACATGATGTATGATGAACCATAGTGTTTGTTTGTGGAATGAGCACTGGATCTTGGTGCATGGGAACTATGATGGGATGTGCAGGTGTGATAAGCAGCTGACAGCTCTCCACTCAATGAAGGAGTGTTCAAGATTGTTTCTGAAAAAGCAGTCGGCTCTGTTACTGAAAGTACACAGATAAACAAACCAGTTTGCTATGTTTTTATCACCCAAATATATTGCTAAACCTAAAGTAAAAATGTCGCTTTTAAAATTAAGCCAGTATATTTGATGTACAGAAAATCTTTTTATGTTTGGCTTGCTGCTTACGCAAAGTTTATCACTACCAAAATTTGTTAAAAGAGTTGAAAACAGGTGATTAGTAAGCAAAGCACTATAGCTTACACATGTGGTCATATTTAGCACAGATGCCTACCTGCAGTAGCAGTTGTGTCTTGTTGTTTCCTTTCATTAGTACTTTTCATGTTGAAATCCGGATTGTTACTAATACACATAGCACTGTCAGACTTATTTGTTGATTTGCATTGTGTAGTGCAGATAAACTTCCATGCTGTGCCAACATCTTTTCTCAGAACCATTTGTTGGACCAATAAAAAAATTGCAGTAGCAATTGCAAAAATTGAAAAAATGCAAGAGAAGACAAGACTGAGATCAACTGAAGATGATACAGGTTCTGGATCCACATTCTAAAAAAGTTGCACAATAAGGAGAATGTAATTTTATATTTTATTTAAGTTGCCTACTGAGTAGTACTCAAGTTCCACATTGGATGTACTTTGAATTGAAGAATATTGAACAGTGGTGGTGGAACCCTGTGAACAGAAATCAAACAATAGCTACACATTGTTGTTCAAATAAAACAATATATATATCAATACAACATGTGAACTTAAACAACAAAACTAAAAGGGTGGCTTTCACCATATTGCCATTTCATGTACACTATTACCCCATTTAAAAATGCAATTATTTTCACCAGCACATTTCATATTGGGTCCCATAATTACTTAAGCTTTTTATAATATGGTTATTTCTGCAGGCAGAAACGAATGAGTCTTCGCACATGCAAAGTTATAAAATAATTGTAAAGTTTAATTGTTTCAGATATTTTTAATTAGTTTTGTACTAATCAAAAAATGAAATGAAAGAATTGATCATTATAACTTCATATGACCCAAACTACACACCCCAAAAGCTAGTAACTGCCAGGGGTATATGATAAAACACAGCAATGAATCCACCACAACGGCATATTGTACAAACTGGCTATATTTCAATTTGGACATTCAATTTAAATGTTTCGTATTTTGACCCATTTTAGGGGGCTAGCGGAGTAACCACTGAGGCTATTTTTCAGGAAGGGGACCCATAATATTAAAAAACAAAAACATTTACCTGTATATGAGGAGCTGCCACAGACATGGCAGCAGCAGTCCATGTGCCAATGAAAAACACAAGGGTAAGTGACACACCTCGAAGTCTTGTCCTATAACTCTGCTCATTCTCGATCTATAAAACAGTATTTTTGTGGTAATAGTCAGCACCATCATGTTGGGGGCAAACAAACACCTATACCCACATCTTTTGAGGCAAGTGATACATTGTTGTGAGAATCTGCGTTCATATCACTTGGTAACCTGGAATCACCACTGTTCAAAGAAATAAAAGAAGGGTTAGTAATGGTTATAAGCATTTGTTGTGCTGAAAAAGTATACATACATTGCATCTGTGCCATACTTTCTGTGTCCTTGGGTTTTCATATGATTGTTTGATGTACAATTTAATGTTGCCAATATCCGCAGCAAAACTATGATACAGTATATTGCAATCAAAGCCGCAGGCCCATAAAAGGCGTACAAACTAGTTTCCCACGACAACCAGCAGCTGCAAGAAGAAATTGACATTTGATATTAAACACTGGTAGTGCATTGCAATTTAATACATGGAACACTTACTACTTGCCCCCATCGCCATTGTAATTTTGTATTTTTGCAGCAGCAGTTATTCCACAAATGATAACAGGAATTCCACATCCAATTAGGTAGAACCTAAAGCCAAGTAAAATTTAGCGACATATGTTTTTCAATAAGTGCTATTACTAGTGGGCTACAATAGTTACAATTTAAAAACAGAAGAGACCCCTATTCTGCATTTCTTAAGTTGTATACCTGCTTTCATGGTTTTGTCTTTGTCAGGGCTGCCGAAAGGCACATAGCAGGCAAAAATAAATGTATATAACTAGTGGAGACTGTTCAACACAACCTTTGATTACTTGCTGGAAATAAAACTGTCTTCAACACATGTGAATAGCATGTTTTTAGCTCTGAATCACCCCTTTACTTTCGGGTTGTGGCACCCTTCTCTGCTACTATGACTAGTATTGCTTTTACACAAATCAGCTTGTTGATTTTAATGGAAGTACTTCGCTAGTACAATCCTCATTGCCGCCCTGCACAAAAGCTGCTGAAACTTTCAAGCAAATATGTGACTACATCACCATACAACAATGCCACAACCCACTAAGTTATTCAGTCTGGCATCCACAACAATGGATCCATCTGTTAATCCTTCCAAACATTGATATTACAAGTATTAACCTCTTTTATCAATATTGTTACAAAATGTTCAACTTCAGGGCTGCAAACAGAATGGCAACCATGTAATTATCAATTTACACTTGGGTTTTGACTACTCACAATAGTCAATTTTCTGAAATATTTTGAAAATATTATGTTTACATATTAAAGATGAGTGGTTTCATTAGTCCAATATTACCTTAACATAGGCCTTGTTGGTTTGGGTTCCAAACTGGGGGGATTTTGCATAACAAGCATTTCCTTGCAAATGTTTCTGGAGGAAATCGTAATCCACAATAAAATTGACAGGGATGAGTAGTGAAGTAAAATACCAGTGGTATAGCAAGCAATCTGGGTAGATATAGCAAATTTGAAATAGCAATTTACTTTTAGAAAAAAAAACTGCACCTTTGAGCTGACTCTCCAAATACCCAATAAAAATGCCACGATTGCAATAAAAAAATGGGCGCACTGGTTTAGAAGCATATGACGAGCATCACGTGAAATTCTTAACCTGCACAAATCGAATAGGATGCAATAAACAATATGTTTTCACACATACAATACAAAATAAAAGTGCTGACACTTACTGAGGGAATAAAAAATAGGTGAAGAAAATGAGTAAAAGACTGAATGACAAGAAAGCACTGCCAACAACTGCAGTTAAATGGAGCATAGGTTTATAGTTGTCTTCAATGGATGGAACAACATCCCCATGTTTAACATTCTAAAAACATTTTTGGGAAAAAAAATATTTCAGCATGAAAAAATTAATTATCATTTTCATTGGCAAGTCAATTCTATTTTTAATGCTCATTAAAAAAAATGGAAGTTCGGCTTTTTCCATGTTGACATTCCACATGGAGTCTGATGCTTGGTCCCCAAGCTACCCTAACTTTTAGGGCATTATTGATTAGGTGGAAAGAATTGTTTTTTTGCTATATATACCTATACAAGTCAAAAATTGCTTAGGAACCGTTTACACATCCAATTTGGACATTGTTTAATAACTGACTCACTTAAGGGTTAGTTTGGGTTACTACTTTGGGTATATGGTCAAACAAAGTAATCAACAAATTACACTTAACCTGTATGAAAAATCATATAATTCAAAAACTTGTTTACTTAACAAGTTTAGCTTTGAAAATACCAATTTTGTAAAAATGCCAGTTGGCAACACTGCATGTAACCAGTGACTGATTATCACTTTGTGTTATCGTAAAGTTTGTGGGCTGTAATAATTTTCTTCACATAAAGTGGCCTGTAATACTTTAAAAGTTTGGCAGGCAACAGATTCCAAACAAAAAAATGAAACAAAAAGGATAGAATACATTGTCAGATCCAGCCAAACCATTCTTATTGTCATGCAATATTTTCTTTGTCGAAAGCACAATTATTTAAATCAGTGGTTCTGAAGATGTGGGCCTGCGTAACCAATCTGACTACAATCCCAAAAACAATGTTTGGCTTTTTGACCAAATATAAGCTTACATGCTACTGCACTGTTGAAAATTACTCTAAATAGGAGCGGTGTTATTGTCAAGCATCATCTTTTACACTGTGATACAGTTTCTATTACCACTACACAATCACAGCTTAATTTTCACAAACTAAATGACTGCCAAGCAGCCCAAGAAAGTCCTATTTCATATAAAAGCAGTGTTGTAAAATCAGTCAGTAGGTTGTGTTGGTCGTTGCAGTTAGGATACATACAACTATACAGTAATGATCTATATGAGGTGGGCAAACTACAGAAGCCTTTTATTCTTGCTCTTAAGACGTTATACCAAATAAGTGCTTTAATCCAATTCTACTTGGTTTTGCCCGTTTGCCGAGGACATAATGCATTTGCAATTTGCTTAGTACTTCTTATCCACATTTGCTGTAAGGGTAATTACTTGGATGAACAGGCTAAAATGTTAAACAACCAATAAGGACCATACATACCTCATACACATAATTCTATGCATTAGGATCAGTATGCCTAAGCTAAAGGGCATGTAAACAAACAAATGAATATTTGGAGTTAAAAAGGTAATAATATGTATCCCCCTTCATGGAATCAAACAAATAATTAGCTAACCTTCATGATAGCTAAAGTTCCAAATATTGTGCATTCCACAACAGTCAAGTTTTTGCGAGTCTGTGAAGGTAGTATTGTTTGGTTAAAGCGACAGAATCCTTTAGTCGGTTGCCATCTATTTTCACTCCACAGTGCAATATAGTATCCATATGGCATGTTTGCCACTAAAACTGCAGATAAAAAATGTAACAGGTTATCATTTGGAAAAAAATTGCAAAAATAGTTGTAACACCTTTCTCAGAAGTCTCAAAAACATATTGTGCTGGTCTTGTTAAATTTCCTTTGGTGTGATTGTTTATTGTAAGTGACAATACATTTGAAATAATAACATGGGTTTGTTTAGTTTTTCTCTCCATCACTTCAGATTTTGAATCTTGTAATTCTGGGCTGATCTGCTCGCTTGAGTCAGCATGAGACTTTGGTTTGTTTTGCAGATATTTTTTGTAATATTGCAGTAAAACTGTCCTTGTATTTGCACTTTGAAATATATTTCCATTTCTGTGATTAACAATTTAGGAGGTTGTAAATAATTTTCTACCATTTTGATTGCATTTGATAGTAACCTGTAGTTGACAACAAAAATTTTCTTCATTTTTCCAAAGTCCTCTGGAGGAAACAATTTTATGAAAGCATCATGGAGCTGAAATGGTATAGATATAATATTGACATTAATTATTTTAACAAACATATTTTTAAGAGAGAAATCCTGGGATTTAAGCCTGTATTGAACCTACATAAGTGAGGCATGAGCTACAATTACCAGCTCATGATTTTGGCCAAAGGTCCAAAATTGTCACTACATTCTTATGTTAGTGTGCCAATATGTCATAAGTAAAAATGGTTTGTTTTTTTTCATAAAAGATGCTGTGACTTCACCAAAAAGGCATGCTATTTACAATCATGCCTAAAACAGATCAAGTGCCACTGATATCTGATGAATGCAACTTTTCTTTCAATAACTTATTAGTCAGTAAATTTCCTGAAATATCCCAATGCAGGGAATTTCAATATGGTCCTGAAATCTCAACCCAATACATTATCCTGTTCAGATGAAAACAATAAATACACAAACATTCTATTTTGTGCCTAAGTCAAAGTAAAAAACGAATTATATACGCCAATGAGGTCACTTGAAGTTTTAAAGAAATTTTTATACCATACAATTCTCTAATCCTCAATGTTGAAACTGGTAAAATAAATAGAAATTGAATAACTTTTAACTGCAAAAGGTCTTGCTGTTTCACACATTATTAAAACATAACTATTTGTAAAACATTTTGAATAGGTGTGTTACATACATTGCTGGTTTTCTGTTTTAGTTCACATTCTAGTTTGGTTGGCAAGGTTTGCTTCTGTTCCATGTTACATAGAAAAATAGAATCAGTGGAATTTAGTGATTGGCCTGAAACTGCAACATACGATGATGTCTGCAAACACAGTATATTTTTTAACATTGAGTTAGATAATCTAAGAAAATGCTATTATCTGGGGCTCTAAAAATTCTGAAACCAAGCACATCTGTTTTAAAATGTGAGTATGGTACTGTTCAGAAAAGGGAATGTTAAAATTCACTACATAGTGCCAGTTTTGGGCAAATGCTATAAAATTGTCTGGCAATAGGTACACAGATTAGGACAGAGGGACTTTACATGGTTTCGTTTATATATGTTTGCTAAAACCTTAGTCATCACAAAAAATGTTTTTAGTGGGTAAATACCTCAACAAAAGAAAATGAATCCTCAAACAATTGTTGTATTACATCTCGCAAATTTTTTTGTATCTTCAAAAACAATAAAATGCTTTGTTTTTGCATGATAATGCCATATGAAGATGTGGAGGCTTTACTTGCTAGTTCAACAACGATGGTTGCCAGTTCAGTCTGAAAAAAAAACACCATGAATAACGAGACTGCAAATCACAAACACTAGGGATATTCAAAGTAACTTAGAATAATTGTTTTCAATACAGGATGTTAAATGTAAGTCTTACAATAACTTTGACAGAATGACACACAGAATTAAAGTAAAAAAAACACAGGAAATGACTTTAGAAGTACCTCATGCTGTCTATAACATCCCTATAACCTGGGGTGATAATTTTTGCTGATGTCACAGAAAAATCCAACTTGTGTTGGTATTGTTTATTGTCTTGTTAAACCCCCGTTTAGCTAAGCATTATTACAAATGGCAGATGAATTGTGATTCACATTAACACACCACTTTGGATGCAATAATATACATTCCATTTGCCTGATATAAATGACAAAAATTGGATTTCCAATGGATTCATTCTACTTGAACATCCCTAATTGTTACCAGGTTTACCATTTTAGGCTGTTTTTCGAATATTTGTGTAAGAGTTGTGAAAATCTTATCATGAAAAGTGCTTATGTTCAGCTTGTCTTAAAATAGTTATTCCAAAGAAGACCAAAAAAACAAAACCTCAATAATTGCATCCAAACTGAAGTATTGTGTTTGCTTTCCTGTACAAAGGTGAATATGTTTTGGATCACAAGCAAAATTGTTCCACCAAATATATTTGCCTCAAGTTCAAAGGCCTAATACTGCCCGGGTCCCACACATATTTCTTGGCTTATGCCAATGACAACTCTAGACATAACACAGTTTGCTTACAGAATGAATTGCTGGAATTGTAGCCTGACAAGTATGCATAAGTTGTTCAAGGTAATTTAGACTAACAACTCCAGTTAGCTTGACATCAGATAGCAACTGAGTAACTAGATTGCATTCCTCTAGTGCATTATCTTCATTGATGTGTTTTTCAAGAACATTCTGTGATAAAAAAAGGTTTTATTACCAACATGCAAAATGCATTGACTGTAGATATTTTGAAAAACATACATTTGCCAGCCTAGCAAAATCATCCACAAGTTCACACTGGGAGTAATCGGCTTCAGTCCACTGTCCTAAGGATGTACATGTGCGGCTCGCCTTGTGAGAAACCCCAGGATTCTTCAAAAAGCGGTGTTTCCATTTTATTAGTGCTTTAACAAATAATGCAAATTGCTGGGTTGATATACCTTGGATGGCAATGGATGAGCACAAGCTGAATAAGTTGTAATCCCAGATACAGTTTCATTCCACACAAATTCTCCAAGGTCATTTGTTATGTTTACTTTCGGACAATACCTTGCTTCCTGTTCAATCACAACCATGCTCAGATTTTTGGACACAAAAGAGTAATTGGATGACACTGTGCATGACCAAATACCTTGCAAACAAGCGGAAAGTTGTTTTAAATGTAAATTGCATGTTTATGAAAAAGTATAAATCCACAAATATATGTATTGTAAATCGCTCGGAAAATTAATGATTTTTGTGATGCAAATGAAAAAAGATTAAAATGCTAAAAGTACTGTTACCAAAGTAAAAAAATTTCCAAACAAAACTTTAATTCTCTTTGTACAATTCTGTTTTTGGTAAGGCAATTAATACATTCCACATCTTATCTTTCTTTAGAATTAAGACATGATGTGTTTTACTTCGCTGTTGACACCTGAAAATGTTTTGTTGATATTGTGTAGTTGAAGGTTGCTTGATATTTTTGGTTGGTACATTGCACCATTCAACAATGACATAGCACTTGGATTGATGGAAATATTTTTGTGGGTCCATGTTATCTTAACAAAACATAATGTTGATAAAGCTTCTTTGCTAAAGCTGAGATGTTATGGATGTGCTACTTCTGTTGCATCTAAAAAAACTTTTAAAAATATATGTGTGAAAAGAGACTGCCCAATATTTTACACCAAAAGTAAAGTAGTCGGTCTCAATTCCAATGTGAAATACTATGTGGTATATGTTATAAAAACCTAATCAAATACTTACATATGTTTTAAAAGCAAGAATATAACTAGAAGTTCTAGAATATAACTAGATATAGACATTCTACATACACTATTACCCGATATTAAAAGAGGATATATTCCCAAGATTATTTTACTTTGGGTCTTATAGTTACCAGCGCTATTTATGACATGATTGTTTCTGCTGGCAGAATCGCATGGGTCCCCACACAGGCAAAGTTCTACTTTGTGCGTTTTTCGAAATACATGTCCAGGCTATAGGTATGAACAACGCAATTAGAGCACTGCAATGGCATGTTCTTGAAACTGTGTAAATTTCATACAATTCGGACATTGTTTAATAATTTTACCCATTTTAGGGGCTAGCAGGGTAACTGATGGGGTTACGGGGCCAAAGAAAGAAATTGATGCACCACAATGGCATGTTCTACAAACTGTGTAAATTTCATCCAATTCAGACATTGTTCAATAATTTGACCCGATTTAGGGGCTAGCGGGGTAACCACTGGGGCTATGGTGGCAAAAAATGAATTCGATTCACCACAATGGCATGTTCTACAAACTGTGTAAATTTCATCCAANCCCATTTTAGGGGGCTAGTGGGGTAACTACTGGGGCTATAGGGTAAAAACATTAATTATTGCATGACAATAACATGTTATACAAACTGTCCAAATTTCATCTAATTCGGAGATTGTTTTACTATTTGTCCCCTTTTAGGGGGGCTAGTGGGGTAACCGCTGGGATTTGGGGTCAAACAACACTAATGACACAACTCCATGACCATATCTACCAACTGTAAAAGTTTCATCCAAATCTGCCAAACATTTGATGCCAAAGTGCATAGACATAGTGCAAGGAAATATTTCACCCTTTTGGGGGCTAGCGGGGTAACCCTTGGGGCTAAGAAGTCAATCGAAATGGATGACACATCGCCATGACCATATCTACCAGCTGTGAAAGTTTCATCCAAATCCATCAAACATTTCATGCCAAAAGGGCGTGGACAAGCTGCAGGGCAAAAAAAAGAAAAAAACAAAAAACAAACAGAGTGAAAACAATGTGTCCCCTTTCAGGAAGGGGACCCATAATAACGAATCCAGGAAATTCTGATGTGGCAGCATAGACTTTATATAATAGCTGCTACCCTAGAAATTTCCAGTGGGGTGACAACCAAAAGTATCAATATCTGATCTGATACAGTCAAACAATACCTAAAAACACTACTTTTGTAACTAAGTAGTTACCTTCGACATTGGCAGGTTTGTTCCTTCACATCCCAAATGAAAAGTATCACCTTCAAATACAACCTGTTTCTTTGGAGGTTTAATCTCAAAGTATGGTAGCGTCTTGATGCCTGTGCACAGCCATCAATTAGCTTCATTATCATACTTCATTACAAACACAACTTAAATAGCATCAAACCCACCACAAGGCTGAAGAGCTTCAGGTTTGAGTCGCCTAAGTGATCTACCATTGATTGGAAGAACACAGTCTCCCTTTAGTTCGGGTTTCTTGCGTTTTCTGAGTGACTGAAACCAGTTGATAAAGTCTCGCATGAGGCAATTGCATATTAAGGAGTTCGATCTTAAGTCCCTACAAAACACAACACATTAGCAAGTATGTGTCAAACATCTAAACACATAATACAGGAAACAATAGGGAAGTTATTAAAAAATCATATTCACATACACGACATAAGATTTGCTGTATTATTGAAGTGACAAAGTTGGATTACTTACAGCAATGTAATTGATGTCAAAGGAGCAAATGCATCACCAGGTATTGATGTAAAACTGTTAAAGTCAAGATATCTAAAAAAGGTTTGCAACATGACCAGTAAATATGACATGGTGAGTTCATAAAATACATATCAAACTTGCTTACAAATACTGCAAATGTGATAGACCCTCAAACATTCCACGATTAAGAACCGCAATATTGTTGTGACTAAGGTTTCTAAAAAACATTTGTTTTAGTCGATAGTGTTACATTTATACTTTTAATTAGTCACTGATACATACAATATCTGTAGTTTATCAAACTGCGAGAATATTTTTGGCTGGATATACATAATTTCATTGTCTGCCAGAATTCTGCCAAAAACACAGTAAAGTAAGTGTTGCTCAACATTTTGCATTGTATAATATGCACTTACAACTGCAAGATTTTTTGAACTGATGACTGTCTATTGATGGGAAATAGCTGAGATACATTTGTAATCTTACAACTTGTCAGTTCTCTGCAAATCAACAGACTAATCTTATCAAAGAAAAAACAAATGCAATATAAAAGAATAAAGAAGGTAAATTTACAATGATAAAATGTCAGATGGGTAATTATCAATTGGAAAACCATCCTGAATGTCCTTTAAATTGATACAAGTGACAATACGTCCATCTTCTTGAAGTAATTCTACCTGATAACAAAAAAATAATATTTACAAATTTGGGAAACATATGGCTGTGGATTGTTTAGGAAAATCGTTTCTGCAAGGGTTCATTTTACTGAGTTATTTGTAAAAAAAAACAAAATAAAAAGCAAACAAAAATATGCTATGGAAATGAACATCCACAAATTGTACTTTCAGAGTTATACTGCCAAAAACCTGGATAAACCATTTGCCCCACATTTAAAGACTTTTTACCCTTAAATTCCCTGATGAAACCCCCAGTTTTTGCTAGGTAATGACCAAACACTTAACCTAAAAATGTATGCTTTAGCTTGACACTGAGATCAGTCAAACTTTTAGTAAAACATATGTGGAAACAAAATCAGCATTACAAAGTTCTTACATATGTGTAGTTGTGTACCATATGTTCACGACAAACACAGAGGGTGAAATAGATTTAAAAGTTGTTGATAGTATTTTGTAAAAGATGAATTTAGTTGGGTAAAATTTGAAAATTTTAAATCAGTTGCAATTTATTGCTTTTTTTAATTTGCAATATTTTCAAGCAACAACATGCAAGTGACCAAAGTCAACTATTACCTGATCAAGTTTGCAATTACATTCCGAAGAAAATGATTCTAAACATCCAGCAGTTGATCTCCAAAAGTAAGTCAAAAAAAACAATGCACGAAAAGCATTGTAAAAACTAATCATTGTATTTTTACATGTCCAAACAATCAATGGGGGCAAACGTTGTTTTTTTCCTACATTTACAAGTCATACGTTACACACTGAACTTTAAAGTTTTTGTTTCTCCCCTAAACCGATAAAAAAAAGGTAAAAACGCACAAACTGAATTGTAGACAGACAGCCACCAGCAAAAAGTCAAACGCCAATCTTAATCGAAATTGATGGTTCAGTTTCCGGTCGGTCGAGTTTGTTATTTTTTTGTCACATAAATAAAAAAATGACAAAAAATGATTAAAGGCAGTCACAATTCTCATCAAACAGACCTTAAACTCCGAAAACGCTTGTGCATACAGTTTTTTAGATTTTCATGCCGCAAAATTAAAACACAACTTTAATCACTAAAAGGTGTCACAAACAACACAACAAAATGAGAAATAAAATATTTTTTAAACTGCAAAATTCCGTCCGCGGATTTCACTCTTTGAAAAACGGTTGATAATAGCGTCTGGATTAATAATCATATTTCTGTGTTGATGCAGTAGTGTTTAACAGTTCCTTGGGGGACATGGCCCCCAAAAAATTTTGGTTGTAGGGGACTTCTATTCGCCCCTACCCCCCCCCAAAAAAATATTTTGAATTCGAAAAAAATATGTGACATTTATTTGTGTGCATAGGCGGCAAAGTTTTGTGCTTTATTCAAGAAAACACACGAGACTCGATCCCTTCTTCGTTACTATAACGGCAAGTTGACAAGTTCTCAGTTCCCTTGTAAAACGTTAAATGAAACGGAAACTTTTTCCTTAGCAAACGTATAGCGACGGCTATAAATTTCGTCTGGTGTCATTGTTTATTCCAGTTTGCAAAAGATGGAGAAAATACGTTGAGTTACAAATGTAAAAAAATAGATTAATGGCCTACATCATAAACCAGTCACAAATGTCACATATAAATAGGCTTACCATAATTTTACAACTCAAAACCAGGACGCTTTTCAAACAAGCTGGCAAATAAAGCGTTTTTTCTAACATCTTACCCAAACGTACAACCACCATGACTAATTTAATTAAAAATAGCTCGACAAAATTATTGGCACTGAAATATGCAATTAATTTTTTATGTACAGGTAGTGTATTTTCGGTCATTCGTTTGATAACATAGGTTATTAATAGGGATGTGGGTCAATTAACCACACCAGATTTTGGTGAACAGCTAAACAAAAACCGGGACATTTTGGCTGACCGGGCGGGACGCCGGGACAAGGCGTTTAAACTGGGACAGTAAAGCGGGACGTATGGTAAGCCTACATATAAATATAGTCACATATGTCACGTAAGTCACATGTAATTCTATTTTATTATTTACATAAGATACCTTTTTCAAACATTTTGTCCGTTAATGTAGTATATCAAGTTATTTTTTACACAACCGTACACGCATTTGTGAGAACGCTTGTTAAAACGCCTTATTATGTCTGCCACTACATTAAAACAAACGCATTTGTGTGTGCCGCAAGTTCCCGTAACCGATATAGGGAACTGTAACACATTACCATGCGAAACTTAAACTGAAAAACCACAAAATATCATTTTTTCGTTCACACTGTTCTAATATTACAGTGCCACCACTGTGCTTTGTAGTACCTAAACTTTGTTACCTTTAACGTTCAGTGTTTTAATCCTTCTCTTTTTTAATCAACCTCAACAATTTGTTAGTAGTTGCCCGCTGATAAAAAATCTTACTTAAACCTAGTGAATTTATGAAAAAAGACTTTTAATGTTTTATCATTTCAAAAGGCAGCACTAAAGTACCAGTGTGCATATGCATCATTGCTGTCGTCGGCGCATCGTGTCAGCTGTTACATAGAGAATGTCAGAGAAGCAACCGATCGTTGTCATGTCACCGGTAGGCAGACAGGATCTTCAGACGAGCTAAAAGTCATTTACTTTCTTAGATTTTCACCTAAAGTTTTTATCCAACGTTGTCGCATGTATCATAATGAAAAAGGATAAAATAGCCAAATTTTTCTTTCAAAAAAGCCTTTTTTTCATGTTCAACCTGTTCTTTGGTAATAATGGAACCCCAAACCCTGAACATATTCAACAACTTCAGCGCACCAGGAGTTTATTTTGCCGTTTCTTAGCACAGCCTCCGCAAGCAATTGTTAGAACTGCAACGTGATAGTACGAGATCTCCGCTTTTGCCTGCATTCTAAAGCTCCATGCCAAATATGGAAAATTTCAATGATGGTGCGGTTTCTATATTCTGGGGCTGCGTGTATTAAGATACTGCAGGATAGCCTAGTCACAAGCATTTAAGCGTGATACTGTACAGCAATTGCGATACTTTACACAGGGAGGGTGTATGGATATGTCAACGCCACTAGGTTACCACTTGGATTTAAAATTAAACAGAAGCAAATTCGACCCCTCCAAACTATTTCCATGGTCTGCCTAAAATGTCATGGATAATCGCACCCGCAACGCACAGTAGTAGCGCACACACCAGTTCATTTTGAAACAACAATAAGCCGCGAAAAGCAACGATGGGCGCCACGAGTAATGGAAAATTTACGCAATTGAAAATGGCCGGCGATAGTTATGTACATACGAATTGGCGCACCGAAAATTCATTCACGATTTCGGTTCATGGAAAAATGGGGGAAATTACACTCAATATCAGCACCGAGTCATGGTTCAAACCAAACGAGATTTCAGTACCAAACGTGGCCAGTTAAAAAAACGAGCAAACAAAATAACAATATGACGCACCCAAACTAAAAAGCGCGAAAAGGTACACGTTGTATATGAAAGACCTGCAAACTGTAGATTTAACACTCTTACGTCCAGTAATATGGGCAAGAAGTAAAAATGTTTGAAACCAGGTAAAGTCTCTTCATTTGATCGATGTAAAGGAGTTGATCGAAGTTAGTTTGAACATAACTTTAAATTTTAGCCCACTTTACAATCATAGTGTGGCGGTCAATCAAGCAAATTCAAGAAATACAAAATGCGCATCTACCAAAACGTGCAAGTACAAATTACAGCGGAAAGCATTCTTGATGTACGGTGTAGAACTTTACTGTTTTAATTCTCCTTTGTTTCGGATTTGGATTCTGTAACATTAATTTATTGAGTAAAAAATCAAATAGACAATCAACTGCGTTAACCAACAAACCAGAAATTTAATTGTATTTTGAAAGACATCATAATCTTCTGCAATTTGGCCCGCCCTTATGTTTGTTGGGTATTTCTTATTGTTCCCAGGTTTATGCCCTGCTTTAAAACGACAAGCCCTCCATCCCAGCTGCAAGGTGCGTGAAATGGAATGTGGTTGACGCAAATTAAGCGAAACATTCCTCAACTCGATTTCATTGTGGAAAGTAACGCAACACCAAGCATAACCCAAGTCACGCTACACTCATTCTTCTGATCTATAACATTTCATCAAACAATTTAAAATGTATACTTACTCCGTGACTGGCGTTGCTCTTTGGACTGACGCTTGGCGTTATCACTTGGCTGGGGAGCGAATTTGCTGTTTCCCAAGGCACCTGCAATCATTCGCTTGGCAACCACGTTGCTCGTTTGCGGCCGCTTCGAACGAATTTCTTCAAAGTCTGTTACGCACAGTTGTAAAGCACAGTTAAATCGGTTTGCTGCAAAACGTCATTTCGCAACCAACGTGTGGCGCAAACAGCGGGGTTTGTGTAGCCTTCCCTAAATGGTGTCGTGGTCAATAAATTTTTTTAGTTAAATAGCAATGTCAGAGTTCTAGTGTTCGTAGTTCTTTTGAGAATATTTTATTATTTTTTCAAACTTAAACAAACTAAACAAAATATTAACACTGAAAACTTAGAACATAGCAAAAGTTAACAAAAACTCTTGTGACCCAAAGTAAGTCCCAAAAACCAAACTTGCGTAAGTATGAAACGGAGCAGTGCTGTTTAAATTGGTATAAGGTACACCAATGTGCGTGCTCAATCGTTTACTAAGCTGCACTACAGCGAACCGGTACACCAAGAATGTACGTAAAAATTTGGTAATTTAAAAAATAGTTTCAAAATGTCAGATATCTTGCCTTCCGGAATCGCGTCAATACTATTGTATGTCATTTTTCTATCGTTTTGTGTACATGACGACACAAACCAGTACAGGTGAGGAAAAAAGCGGGTACATAACTGAACTAATAATAGTGGCTTGTGCACACGAAGACCACACCAACGGGGTTTTCATACTTGATACAATTTTACAAGTCTATGTACGCATTCTTGTATGTAACGCCTGAAACAACATGCTCATGATCATGTGTTATGGGGATTTTCAACATAGGCACTAAAGTATGGATAACGACTTTAGTTTACACAGGACCATTGACCTGGGCCTAAAAAGAACATCCTGGGAACAAATCAAAAATTCAATAAAACAAAAGTATCTGAACAAAAAGTACTTGTTGGCTTTGTAATTAGATCGTGGTTTTTGTGCCTTTCTGTGATTTGCACTAAGATAAAACATAGCGGCCTTTTCTACAGCTCAACCTAAATCTATTGTTCGAATCGAAGATTGTTCAGAAAGTTAACAGCTAGAGGGAACTTAACTCCACGATCATATCTACCAGCTGTGGAAGTTTTATCCAAATCCACCAAACATATTGTGACAAAACAGCATGGACAAGCTGCAGGGGTGAAAAAGAAAATACAAAAACAACAAAGGATACAAAAACATTTTTTAAAACACGGTACTTTAAAAAGAATGTCGTACCCCTAAATACATTATAAATATCGCTTGCGAGAAAGCTAACTGAATAACAAAGTAGTTTAGTTACTATTTCTGGGTAAACTAACGGCTGGATGTAACATCGTATAATTTAATAAAGAACAAAGTCTTCATTGTTCATGGAAATTGGCCAACAACTAACACAATAAAATTCAACAGAGCAGTCTCTACTTGGTGGTGTGGTATGCACAAGATCGCGCGTCACACGAAGTTATACATTGAGCAGGGTTGAATGTTGACTTACTGTCGTTTTCCAGCTTGGCTTGTGCCTTTTGCTTGGTTTTATTCGTGGCGACTTTCAGCGGGCGACATTTCAAATTATCGAATGTAGTTTCAAGAAGTTGCTTCGCGCGATCTTCGCTGGGTAAAATGCACAAAGCGTGTGTGCTGTCGATGCGAACGAGACGGAGACCCCTGTGATGCAAAACGAATGTTTTTAGAAGTGAAACAATATTAATAGTCCTGCAACCTACCAGAAAATCTTTCGTTACCCTGTACTATAGAAATTTTGATGCACCATAATTGGTTAGAAGTTAGCAATGTGTCTATAATTTTCTTTCTATTCAGCTTTGTTTTCAGTTATCCATTCAAGAATGACATAAATGCTATCAAGTAAAACACAGCACTACTGTATAATAAATACATGCATCACCTGTAATGATTATAAACTAGCGAGGTGGCATTTACCACGTTGTTACTACACATGTATTGCGGGCCTTCAAATGATATTTCCCACATGTTTCATTTTCTATGTTACAAAGGATATATATTCAATATCTGCATTGCATTGGGTCCCTACTTTCCTGGGCACTTCATGACATAATCGTTTCTGCAAGCATAAAACGCGCATGTCGTTGGTAATTGGGAGCGGTATTAATGGGCATGGTGGCAAAAACATGGGCGAACCCAACCTAAACGCCTTAAATGCAATTATTGCTTGCAATGTTCAAACCATTAAAAAATAAGCTCCCGAGTCATTCACCTCGATAAGATAAACATATCAGTTTATAAAATTTCATGTTTTGGGGCCCTGTTTGAGAGTTTAAAAGTTGTCAAGTTGTCTATTTCTTTCTTGACTAAAACGTGTAAACAAACCAGCGTTAGACAGAAAAATCGGATTGTGTTCCCTTTTGAAGGAAACCAATAACAAGTCGTTTGGTTCACCAACTCACAAAATTTGGAACAACATATGAAAGTGGTAGCTTATACGTTTATTTCCCACGACATCACTGATAGTATTTTGTAACCCATAATGCTAGCAAGAGGAAGTACGACGGAGGCACATAAAGTGCAACTATGCAAAATATTGTGTTAACCTGTAAAGGTATGGGCTTTATAGAAACAGTTGGGTGCTACACTATATGCACTTAAAACCAGAAACCTTTTTAAAGTTGACTTTAAAAGTAATAAATCCCTAAATTTTGCCTAAAAAAAACTTCATGTCCTTCTTTACTTAGGTTCTGTTAGAGGGTATAGTTTTGTTACGTAGAAATACAAGTGTGACACAATCATTAGTCAGCACAAACGATTCAAAGCATGTTACAAAACTAATATGTTATCCAGAGATAGATGAGAAGTACTTGTTTGTGCATACTGCATACCTTATATTGTTAAAATGTTGGGTGACATCAATGTTACTCATGGTCGAAGGGAAGTCGAAAGCTTCCACGAATCTCGCGTATTCCTCGCCAGCCCATTTGTCTTGGTTCGGTTTCCACTGATAATAATCAAACTCCGGATCCTGCGCAAAAACCTTGTGCAAACGTCTCAATAAACACAACATGGCAATTTGTTTATCCAACTCAACCACAAAGATATCCGAACGGTTTGTTTAAACCACGGCACACCACAAAAGGTTACCTGCACGACAACTTCACCATCGAGTTGGGTGGTAAGTGTATTTACAACATCATCATTATGCTGGTTGCTGTTGCTAGTTTCATCTAAACGACTTTGGTCCGCATCATAACTGTCGTCGCTAGCTGTGTCTTTGTCGCGATCTACAAAAAAAATGTTTCAACCCTTGGATAAAAATTTACAGAGCTTAAAAAATGAGGAAGTTTAGTTTGGACATTTTGAACATAAAGTTTATTTAACTGATAGAGTTGAAAATTATTACAGAAGTCCCAAACATTTGTGCAATGAACTTATGTATAAAGCTCAGCAAAATGTAACAGCAAATAAGTTTGATATCACTCTTTTTTTTTCACCAACAAGCTTGGATTCATGCAAGCAAAATTTTTTTGACAAGCTCGAGGAGATTTTGGGTAAAAGTTTTGCACTAAGACCCTGGAAACTCACTCGCTTCTATCTCTTTGGCATCAACCTCATCGTTGCTAGTATCTTTTGAAGAAACGCTCAACGAATCACTTTCGTCAATAAGTGGTAAATCATGATGAACTTTTCCTCCTAGCTCGTCATCTTCGGGTTTTACATCGCTCGGTTCAATATCTTCGTGATCTCTTTCATCTTCTGCGGATGTGTCTGAGCTCGAAGATATGGAGGGCGACTTATTCGACACATGCTCATAAGCAGGGGGTGGAGGCCAGTCACCTTCACCTTCACCTTCATCTTCATGGTCGCTTTCGTCTTGCTGCAAACTCTCAACACTCGCGTGTGTGTCACTGACTGATTCGTCCTTGACTGAAACACTCGACTGCGATGCTTTATCCGAGTTGTCTGTCGTCGGCTGATCAAGTTTGGCTGAGTTCTGGAGTGTGGTTGAACTTGTAGATATAGGAGCTTCGTCCAAGCGCTCTGTGTCGCTCGAGTTGTGGGACGAATGACGTTCCACCGGCAGCATTAGTTCGGAGACTTCGAGGCTCGTGTTGGCTTGAACGGCACAAGAGTGGAGGGAAGAACAACTGGATGCGTGAGAACCGGAAATAAAACCATCAACATCATCTTCTATCGTAGCAAGTGGCGCTCGGCGCAGAGACAAAATCATTTCTTCATGCGATGCATCTGCAATGCCTTCCTTCAAAATGGCGCTTGTGTCCAAACTGGTGTCGCTATTTACTCTATCAGATGTTTCATGCGAGGCAACTTTAACCGGGGTGCTCTGGTTGGCTTCTATATCCTCACTTTTAGGCCGGACAGGGTCGTAAGCAAGAGGCAAATTAGGCTCCAGCAAAACATCGGAAGCATGCGAAGGGACTACGTCCACAGCGGTTGGTGAAAGGGAGTGATTGTTATTAAGATTAGTGGGAAGGACTTCGTCGTTAGTTGTATTAGTGGCTTCCAAAGTCAATCTCTCACCTGGCATGCGATCAGTCTTCCTGGAGCCCCGCTCGTTTTTTGAGGCCGCGCCTTTGCCTTTGGCTTTCGTTTGCTTCGGTGACTTTCTGCGCTCGGAGTGATTCGACTGGCAGCTGTGGTCGCTCGTGCGCGGAGTGCTGCCCAACGACTGGATGTTATCACTTGTGTTGAGACTTTCGACGCTCTCGTGCGTTCCGGCTGTGCTACTTGTCCGACTGTTGGATTGACTGCGAACGTAGACCACCAAGCCACTCTTCTGAGAACTGGCAACGGTAACTTCGCCCTTGGCGTTTGAACTTACTACAGACGAGCCATCAGTTTCCGGGTCTGAATACGCAACTGAACTATTACAGTGGCCATTTTTAATGCAGGCTTGCGGTTTAAGCTTTCCCTTCTTTTTGTCGTCGTGACTTCCATCGGGGCCTTTATTCGACAGAGGGCAACCAAAATTGTTGAAATCGTCGTCATAGCTGGGATCGTTGTAATTTGGTTGTTTGCTTTCGCTTTCCAGGCTGCCGGCTGCACTTACACTCGACATGTTGTCGTTAGTTGAGTAAGGTGGGTAGTTGTACTTCTGATCGTCATTGCGGCTCTCCATCTCCGTGTACGGGTCACGTGATCGGAAATCGTCGTGAGCGGAAGAGTTGGAAAACTGCTCGTAGTACTGACTGTCCTCATCACGGCTATCGTGACGCTGACGTGGCATTTCAGAAACATGTGGCCTCGGAAAGTGGCTAAAATTATTCGGATTAAGGTATGCGGGTATTTCGAATGGGGGCATTTGAGTATTACCGCTCCCAGATGAAAGCTGGGGCATTATAAAGGCGGGTGGTGCCGGTGGGGGCCATGTTCCAGCGGCTCCAGCGTAATAAGCACCGAGCCATGATAAGTATAGCTGGTGGGCTAAATGCGGTGGAAGAGGGGGGAAAGATGACATGGTGTTTTGCGACGCGCCTTGCTGCTGGAGAAACTGTTGGAATGCATTTGGAGTGATATTTGCCAGAGGGGGAGATGGGAATCCTGGTTGTTGTTGTTGTTGTTGTTGGTTTAAACCCAGGTATTGCATCATCGACGAAAGAACGTCAGTGGGATTTTTGTTGTTCCATCCACTCGGAGTTTCTGGTTGGCTTGGTGGCGCGTTTTCTGTCGGCGCTGGTTTTTCTTTTCTGCGTGATAAAGTACCAGATATGTCGGTTTGAGCTTCACCATCGCATATTGGTTGCTTTTTCGGGGTAGGAGCAATTTTGCGGTGAACAGGGGAGGACTCCGCGCTTTTTGGTGCCTGTTTCTTTTCCTTTTTCGACGAACGGCTTCCAGCTTTTCCACTTTGTTTACCTTCTGGCAAAGGTATGTAAAGGGTGTCGTTAGATGCTTCAAGAAGGTCATCAGTGGATACAGCTAACTCGCTTGTCGACGCTTTGGGGGCCTTCGTACTGCGCTGTTTCGACTTCTTAACACTCGGAATGGAACTACGCTTCGGGGATTCTTTTGTTTCCGGTTTTACCTTTTCGACGTGGGAGATTTTTTCTTTTACCGGGCGCGGATCGTGGGGCGCATGTTTCAGTGTCTGGGAACGTTTACTTGAGCTGCCGTGCTGCTTTGAGGCGGCTTTCTCGTTGTTCACAGACCGTGGCATGGTGGAGGATCTGCCTTTGTGCGAGAATTTCGAGTCCTTTTCCCCCGCAACGGGTGTTGTTTTGGCAACAGGTCGCCGCAGACTGCGTTTACTGCCACCACTACTGCTGCTCTCCACTCCCCTGTGATCCTGATCCGATTTGCCGCTTGATCTCTGCGAGTCAACACGTTGAATTCGATGCAAATTGCGCTCCGCCTTTTTCAACGACGCCGAGTGCTTGATGGAGTTATAGCTCGGGGGTCTTTCATCGGTATCTGCTGAGGAAATCTCCTCGTCATTTTCGCTCGAATCTTCGTCAGCAGACGACCGCACTTTCGCTTCGCTTAGATCGTCACCGCTATCATAATCACTCTTAGCGTGTGGGTCGTGACCATTGACTTGTCGACCAACGTGTGACAGATCGTCAGAGTCAGCCGATACTTCCGACATGGTGTCGCTAACATCGCTGTGGCGTCGGTTTTTTTGACGATGATCTTGCTTGTTGCCATTCTTTCTGTGGTGTCGCTCCTTTTCCTTGCGTACAACCTCTTGGTCAACACGGTCAAAATCGGTTTCGACATCGCCTTGCGAATACGGATCCTCGATGTCACCGTTGATTACCTGTAGAGCACGTACGAAAAGTTAATGAGATACAGGCGAACACAACAACGCGTATTTCTTGACTACCAGTCCAAGTGACTTTACAAACATGCGAAGCTTAGCATTTGGTCGGCCAACTATCCAACATTAAAGCAGGCTTATTTGACGCCGCGGGCCGCTTAAGAATAATTGCATCGTCGATATGAGGTCGTTGTATGTAATGATGCGACTAACCCGGCCTTCCATTCTTAAGCCCTGCGCCCGACGATTTAAACTGGCCTCCGATACGTTATGTCGGAGCCCAGGCTTTTTCTTGGACTTATTCTCATCATCCGATCCTTGATTGTAGCGGTCTCTGTAAAGCAATGTTTACAAGTTTGTCACGATTTTACTTGCCAGTACACTACACGTAGATTTACAGCAACAAACATTTAGAAACATAAGCGTTTAACGGGGCTTTATATCATATCAAGCTACCTGTCTGCCTGGGGACATTTTTTGATTAACGCCTCTCTATGACGCAACAAAATAAAACGCTTTAATCTGACAGCAAATTGAGAGTGGCAGTGCGTAACGAGAGACATTCATTATGACACAACATTTTTTAAATAAATCTAAAATGCGGTGTGGTCATTATCTGCATGAACTTTTCTATTTGCATAACTTTTGTACCCAATACCTGTTTCAGCGGATTAAGCGCACTGGGGAAAATGGCACAAGTCGAGTGTTTTAAACCCTTTACAAATAAAACTGTTCTCATTTGACTACGACGCACTTCCAAAAAATTTTTTTTATTGTTAAAATGGGGGCGGGAGAAAACTTTACATTAGCGTAAAACACAAATGGTCAAGTGATGAAAGACATCAAGCCACGTGTATACAATATCGGCCTACATAAGTGTACTACCTGGAATGCGATGAGAGAGTGCTAGTATTTATCAAAGCGGATAATAGCGCGTCAGATTAATGATGACTTTACCTTCTCCGATTAAGTGGTTTCATGCTTGAACTCCTCGGTTGTCGCTTCGGATCGTTGTCGCGCCGCTTTCTACCACGTCTTTCATCCTCATCCATATATTCATCCAAATGTACAGGTGATGACTGCAATGATCGCGAACGTTTCATCTGTTCCCGCTTTGTCGCAGTCTTTTTCGTGCGCAGTGGTTTGGGAAGGTGAGACATCGAATCTGCCTTCCCCGGCCTTCGATAAACATGATAGTAAAGGCAATGGTATCAAAGGTCCTGTTTATTTTTAATGCACGATAGAGATTGAAGATTTCTGGATGCAGACAGGTCGGCCTTTGTTAACTTACCTTCCTTGTGTGTAGTCAGAAGCGTCCTGCTTTTTCCTGCTTCGCGACGAATCTCGGCTTCTGGCACCAGACTGCGAGTGACTTCTATCAGTACGGGTGTGTGGCGGCGATGAGCCGTAGTCAGTATTTGGTGTCGGCAATGTTCGCGAGCCGCTACCTTGTAACCCCTGTTGTTGGTCCTTTCTGTGGTTCAACGAAATATACACAACAATAAACATAGAAATTTCCCTCTACAGGCAAATTTAGTTTTGTTCGGAAATTAGGTGACAAGTGCTATTGCCGCCTTAAACGTAAGCCCCAGTTCAGATGTGGTCCAATAAACGTTAAACACAGTGCAATGAGCACAATTAAAATATTTTAATGCAAAATCTTTATCCGTCCAAACGTATCTTCACAACCTTAAAGGTAATTAAAAATTACACATTTTGGAAAACCTATCGGTGAACTTGGGTAATCTGGGGTAAAAAGTTGTCAGTGCACAACTTCTAATACCCATCTATCATGTGTAAAAATTTGAAGAAATTGGGACAACTCTTTCATAATCAAAACGGATAATAAAAACATAATAAAACAGACAGGTCATAAAAAACAAGTTGCTGATTTTTTTTATAGGTTGAGTACCTAATCCAAAAACAAACTAACTAACTTTTTGCTTTTAAAGCACACCACGGTCCTCCTGTTGTTGTCATCTCCAATGCTGAAACTCGTTAGTTTCGGGAACACTTCCGTTACTTTGTGGATAAGATAACGCTGAAATCCACCAAGAGGGTGAAACATAAGAGCCCTGAATTAATAGAACAATAGGTAGGAAAACAGATAGAAGCACAGTTAACTGTGTTTTTATAAACTGAATATGTCATTGAAAAACTCAAGGGTACAGAAGGACGAGGCCGCACGAGAACAACTAAATTTGTGACTTAAGACGTTCGCGCGCAAGTCTTGTCGACTTCAAGGGCGTGAGTTCGAAGGAAAGTCAAACACAGCAACAGGGCACGGGCTGTCCAGCTATTGAAAACTGACGAGTGCGCACTTGAACATTATCGCGTGTCGACAGGGCAGGGACAACAAGTGCGAGCACTTGACCAAAGGCAAACCGATGCTGTTTGTCGCAAAAAAAAACAATCGGCGCCTGCAATCAAGCTTGCTTCAGGGTGAGGTCTTCTCAGTTCTAGTACTTCTTTATGTCATTGTGATTACTGATTACTAGTGACCATGTTTTTGAACGTTGTGTCTACAAGTTACCTCTGCTGGAACTGCGTGTAAACATGTTTGGACTTTGCCGTTGTGTAACTTAGCCTAAAGGTAAAACATTTGATCCTTATTTGAACAATCCCAAAACCAAAGGATCACGAAATGTGTTTTAAAAACGAGGATTGCGTATCGTGGTAATCAACGGTTAACGTCAAACTGGGATAAGGCTATCGTTGAAATCACATTTGGTACATGCAATCTCCAGTCGCGTCTGCCCGCAAAACCTGCCGTCGCCTTCTCGTCGAGTCACGTCGGACGATTTATGATAAAGTCGGCGAAAACTTAGACAAACAGATCGCACAAGACATAAACTGAATATTGACCGTAAAAGGTCAGCAGCTTACCAAGCAGCGTCACGAAACACTTTCCCGTCATTGGTCAAACTTGAAACTTGTATTACATCAATCTTTGTGAGTAATACCCGCAGGGACAATTGTTAAAATACTTCGGTAATTACCACTGTGTGGGAATCGCGGGTGACGTCAGTTACAGTGGTTATCTCGAGGCACTCAATGAAAGCATTGTTTTGCATCTTGCGTAAAATTTGCACCAACAGCCATATACAAATGTAATAAATTTCAGAAGGTATTTTTATCCACTTATATATTAACTACCGAAACGTTAAAATCAACCGTAACCAACCGTAACAAAAACTACAGGGCAGCTCTATGGAAGGTACCCACATTTCAAATTTTTATTGATAATCGACTTGGTCACCACAAAGCGTGTTGTCATCACTTTCGCAAGCTTGGCGCTGACCAGCTTGTGCGTAAAACAACGATCGAACTTGCCAAGTTATTTCGAGAAATCGAAGTGCGAACATTAGCTGGCAACGCAAAACAGGGACAAATCGATTGACGGTTGGGCAAAGTGCATTTGCTCACAGCAACCGAAGGGAAACGGGTCAAGACAAGACGCTAATGCAATTGGACATCGCACATGTTCGGCGGATTTCATCATCAAGCAGAGCTGACAAACACGAACTGACAGTGTGTACAACAGAAGCACAGACCATAAATGCTAAGCGAGCTGTGTGGTAAACACAACTAACACCCCGACTAAATCATTTCGGCACGTAGTGAACCGTAACTCGGAGCAGGAAGGTCACCTTAGCGCTAGGCTGTCACCAGTAAAGCCGGGGTTCTGGTCAACGAAATGCGTCGTTCCAAAGATGCCACGCAGCCGTCAGACTAACCTAAAACCCAATGCCACAGCTGCCAGTTATTGGATGGCGAAGGCGTATGTTTTTTGTTTGTATGTGAAAAGCAACATATCCTGCAAAAACATAAATATGATTGCATAGGTCTTCTGGGGTTGCCCCAATGTTGGCAAAACGAATTGGGACAAGGTACAAATAGCGCTAGGTGTGTCAGCTTCGAGCCCAAATAAATTATTTAAGCCCGACTACCTATACCCGCCTGCTGGTTATATGGATACACAACCCGTGTAGACTTGAAAATAGTACTTTTGCGGTTAAAAAAATTCACCAAATTGTATCCCTAAAAAAACGACCCAGCAAACAAACAAAAAAGACGCAAGTATTATTGGCAAGCAAATGTGTAAATAGAAGTGACTCACAAATTTTGTATTTGGTTGATTACAACTAGCGGTCGAATTGCCGATACTTCTGCGTCTGATCTGAGGTCTTTTTTATTTTCAACGCATCTGCCATATTTAGGTGCAGCAGGGCGTTCAAGCGTTGAGGAGACAGCGCAGTGCGCAGCGACGTCGAATTTGCATTCGATCAATATTCGGGTGGCCGAATACTAAACGAATTGAATGTCGACCGAGCTTTCCCCTTCCTATTTCCCTCCTAATGCAACAAACTTTAATATTTAATGCAACAGCAACCACAGAAAAACATCTTATATCCCGTAACAGCAACATAAATGGCCTTTGTCTTGTTTTGCCAAACACAATTTCAACAACTGTTTAAGATGACAAGGCGAAAAAGTAAAATTTCAGTTTTAAAACACAGCAAGGCTTAAATCCCAATTGCAGGGTTAAGGTACTTAATACTTTCCACTAAAGTCATTACTTGAATAGAAACACATGTAAGTCGGGTAGTCGATACGGTATATATGTGTTTCTTATGTTGGAACTTGTATTATCCGCTTTTACGACTATGGGGTTCAAGCTTTTTAACTTAATAAAGTAAAACATTCACAACATCCGATTAATATCGCTCCAGTATGTTTGAAACCACCGAACAAGTGACGCCGGGATGAGAGAAGCTACTAAGTGGCCCAGGGGAAAATACTTTATTGTCGCCCAGTATAGTTCCTGACAAAAAGAAGTTTTCTAATCATCGAGCGACGGCCGGTCAAGAACGCGAAAAATAATGCAGAAACAAACCTGGCCCATGAGAGTTGCCTGGTCGATGACAATGCCCAAACGAGATTGCGCCGCAACGTTTCAGACAATTTTAATTAATTCGACATTGATCAATTCTCGCACTCTACTCAGAAAGGCACGAGCTGTTATGTTGCAACATTTATAATCTCCAGACACAGGGTACACAACTTTGGACAAAAATTAATTTGTATTAACGTTTTTAAATCTGCCTTTCATGTTGCATGCAGCAGTAAATGCACTCCGCATTTGCCGAAAAAGTGGTTGCCAAACCTACGAGACAGAGCAACACTGCCGACATGTAGTGGGTGCTGCCAAACAACCAGGGAGATTGACAGCCATTATTCTGTGTGTCGCCCGCTCCGGCTTAAATATTGACGTAACTTCATTGTTGCAAAGAACCAATGACCCGATATGAGCTATAAGTTAAATTAAATTCTATGTAGTCTGTGGGGATGATTACAAGCCTTGTACAGAAATGTTGTTCGCCATACCACTCTCAATGTCACAGTATGCGGTTGTCGGGCGTGGTAGGTAAACAGTGTCACTATGTGGCCCAGGTCAAATATTAACTTATGAAGCACCAAGCATGTTTGTTCAAAACGAAGGGCCTAATCTGTGCCCTTAAAACTGGCGGTGACTTGGCATATGTGCTGACCCAAAGACGTAGCAATCGTAACTGCCCGCGACAGGTCAATTCAAAAGGTCGGGCGAATTCCCCTGCGGGCACACACAACACTGGTCAGCAACATAAACCAAAGTATCGAAAGAATCAACCAAAAACACTGAGACAAATGGCAAGTTTTTTTAGACATTGGGCCACCCGCACACAAATCCTTTCGTCTACTAGGAAACGTATGTGAGGGAATGACTTATTTGACATTTTATACAAAGGCTTTATGCAACCAAAGCAACAGGACCCACTCAAAAGCATACGTTAAATTCATTATATCGCAGACGATTATTGTGGGGCAGTCTGTAAACATTTTTAACACTGTATATCATACAGATATTGAAATTATAATAAACATTACAAAACAGTTTATTAATTGACCCTACATAAATGACATTATTACATTGACGAGTATTGCACCACAGGACAAACAAATCTGTCTGGTGAACAACATGTTACCCATGAGCCTCGGGTTCGGGACCTCAATCAAAACCAGAAATGACAATTTGCAGTTGTACCGGACAATGTTATTGACACAAATATTTCACAAAAATGCACTCTCACACAAGGCAATACTCTTCAGATAAAAGGATGAACACTCACACTGATGGCTGACTGTTTGTACCCAACAATGTGAAAACAATGCTGTATAATATGCCCAGTCTCAAATTACTCCTAAAGCATCCATTGGCACAAAACCATAAAAGAAAACAAACAATCAAGTCGTTGTTATTTATCAAGCACACAAAAGTAAAAAAATATGATCTACAGGTAATGATTTCTTCTTGAATGTTTGATTAACAAAGCTTGGTAACTTGATGCTAAAATTCCAAACGATGCCAAAGGCCAAAATCTTTAAAAAGTTGTCTCAAATTGTGCTGTAATTTTCTATGTTACGACTGCTGCATGTTCATGTAGCTAGGTTTCAAAAAAAGTTTTTCAACAAAAAAGTGAAGGTTTAAATACATAAGACAAAAAACACCTAAAATGATATTGTCTTTTCTAGTTACAGTACAAAAAGAATTTATAGTATAAATATGAAGTAAAACCATTTATGATGAATTGTGACGATTGCATTTTCTGCTACAATGAATAGGTTTTTTTATACAGCAAACAAATATATTTGAGAACTATTTCCATCAGATTTTAGTTGACCAATGCAAGTAAGCCACCAAATCTAAACTTTCAACGGTAATGTGCAGTGGTTTGTCAGAATCATTCTATTATTTGTTTAACAGTATTACTATAATTTAATGAAACTATCACAACAAATAAGTCAATTCTTTTTTCCTAATTTCCTCAGAATAAAACTTGACAGGACAAACATATATTGCACATAACATGCAAGGTAAATAAACATTAAACTTAAGATTTGCTACAGAAGTGTTAAAATAAGCTTTCAAATTTCACAAAAAATTTATTTTCAAACCTGTCTTTCGGGGCTTGGTATTGAAATTGTTCCAGCTCATTCAATAATGTTGAAACAAACTGTCTGTCTGCAGCACTTAAATACCTTCCACCAGTATCAAGTATATTTTCAATTCGATCCATTTTGACTTATTTAGGTTATATTTGTCACCTTGCTTTACCATTAAGAAACTGTGCTTTCAGTAGCACAACATGAAAACTGAAATCTGTCCAAACTTAACATCTACAAAAAAACACTTAGTTGTTTAACATAGAATTTGTTGTGTATTTTTCGTTGATTTTCTCCATAATACAGAATTTAAACATAACCAAATGTGCAAATCATCCCGACTGAAAAGTTCATTTAAATTCATTTTAAATACAAAATGCGACAGCAAGAAGTTGATGTCCAATTTTCAACAAAAAAGCATAACCTTATAACAAAACCTAAACATTTAACGTATATCTATCCCCAACCACCGTCAACAATTTACCTGGCTCCCGTCCACTTTCGCTTCACGTCAAGGTAATAGTGGCAAAGCAAAACGTCGGGGCCCGAGGGCCGAGACTAAAAACTTCCAATTTATTTTATGATTTCTATTGACAGACCGTCGGAGTAAAAAAATTGAGGCGGAGTGCTTTAAAAAGCAGTGTTCACTGACTCGAGGTGAATCGTTCACCGCAGGGGAATGAAATAAAGCGTTTTTTTGTGCCAACTGTTACAATGAGAGTTTATTTTACCCAACAACACTGCATAATTAGAGTAGAATGCTTGCCTACCAGCACCTGACGGCTAGACGCACATTTATTGCCGATGTTCGATGATACCAATATGGATGACTGTTGCTCTGTAAATATTTGGTACACGGGTGGATGGCTATATTTGAAAATGATAAACGGAATGGAAAAAGGCTTGGGGTGCACTATGTTTAAAAACAACAAGTCTATTTTATAACTTGACATGGTAATACAGTATGTAGGCTATGCAGAAAAAGTCAAATCACTGCAGTACGCAGAGGACCGGTACGTTAATTTTGTGACTTTTGGTACTGTGCACTGTATGGTATGCCCTTCGTAACAAGGTACGCGGTATGCACAACTTGATACCGAACCGTACTGCCATTTGCACGTAAGTGTAACTGAAGCGGTGATTTGAAATAATCGTACTCTTTTTTTTCCTACACAAAATAACTGTTGAAAAACACGGCACATATTACAGCATATTACAGCATTTGTGAGTAAAATTCTGCAGGTAAAACCGTTAAGGTCGAACTGGCAACTAGGACCAAGATTGGCAATGCAACACGGTACGTATCGACTGGTGCGAACCACGTACCTCGTTACGAAGATCGTAGCTGACCACGGTACCGTACCTTATGATGATTTTTGTTGTGTACCGAACCGTACGAAACCACCATCCCTGACCAAGACCGTATGACCACATTTTGTCTGACTTTATTTGAACAAAATGAAAAAGTGACTAATTAATTTTAATGTTGTCATACAAGACCCCCATGACAGTATAAAATCTTCATCCTTTCTTAACGTTTTTACATTGTAGCAGGATAACCTGATTAAATCAGCCGTTTTCCCCAGTTTTTTTTATTTCGAAGCAAAAAATCCACATGGAACATATCGACCCGAAACCGATATATATATAAATACATCTATATATATAAACATAAATATATATTCGAAGCAAAAAATCCACATGGAACAGATCGACCCGAAACCGATATATATGTATTCCTTATGCAAACTTAAAACCTCCGTCATTGTCATCGAAAAAAAAAGAATCAGTGTGAAAATGCGTACATAAGAGACGTACAACGTTAAGTGCTGAATCAACTTTTCAAGCACGATTTTGTTCATCATCGACTCAAAGCTATAAGTTTTTTGGTTCATTCGGTCCATAATACAATCTCTTTACTGTCTTTGCAAAAGTTATGTCAAATTACGATAAAATTCTAACTGATGTAAGTTAAATCTATTCTGCAAAACAAAGAAAGCCAGCGTATAATTGGTTTACAGACAAATGTTCTGCCACTTGGTAAAATGCATGTGTGCTGATATATTGTTACTGCGGTATTAGTACGTGTACAAAGGGTGCCGAAGTACAGATTATTTTTGCAGATTTAAAAATTTGTCGTCACAACGGCAAGTGTTGGGAACATTGTATCAGCACACAACGCCAATAAAAAGGTGCAAAATAACAAAAGAGAAGGGGAGAAGTGAGAGAAAAGAGTGAATAACAACCTAGCCCGCCAGTAGTTAAACATTAGCTTGTGCGAGACAGACTCGATGGCTCACACAATAGCTTCAAACCCTTGTCGGTGTAGAATAGACGTATTTCAAGTATCAGCTGTTGTGAAAGCTTCGTATCACGTTTCACATTATAGGCAGCCGTTACTTGTAACAAGAACATTTTAAGTCAACTGAAAAGTGTAGAGGATCGTAAACCAAACTATCTCGTCCCACAGGTAAAAATAGTTTTGGACATCGCAATGGAAATAGTAACGCAAATACTAAAAAGCGATGTGTGGTTTAGATCAGATTTGCAATACTAAAACTTGAATTGTAATCGTCAGTACATGCACTTTAGTTTTGTGTACTTAATAAGTCAAACTAAAATATTAATAGAGCGACATGCACTGCCTGAAATAAAAGCCGTACAGTAGCCTATAATTAACAGCCAGAAGATCCAGTGGGACGTTTCTATTGTAATTGACACGTGTATTATTCAGTAACAACAGCGCACACGTCAAGGACTGCCAACCTTTTTACAAGCGCACATGAGACTTTAAACTATACGGTTCATTATCATTGACGATGCAAAACTTTGAATAAAATGGATGAGTTGTTAGAGCATTGGTCGTTTGAAGATACTTCTTCGAGAGAGGACGAAGGTAAGATCTTTCGAGTTTAAAATTTAAGTTGTATGTTTTATGTCAATGTTTAGCTTTATGTTAGTTGCGTTCAGACAAGTAATTAGTACAGTAGCTATGCGAAACAAACCTGCGAAGTACAGAACGTCAAACACAAAAAAATTCTGTTTTCACTTGATGAAAATTGTCTGTAGGTATCTTGCGGCATGTACCACACAATATGCATTTGTGTACTTTATAGTTGTCTTATAAAACTTATTACGAAGTTATGTTGCTTCCTAAGAATATTGCCATTTGGCTATGCTGTGAGCAAATGCGTTTTTGCAGAAGAATTTTCGGCTGCAGGAGAAGTGGTCGAAGAACCTTCCAACATCGAGAATAAAAATGACGAAAGAAATATACTGGACGACACTGAACGATTTGAACGACGTTTTAGTGATGCATCAATCGAGCAAAATAGTTTAGAAATGAATCCCTTTGACGGCCTACCGTATTCATCTATATACTATGAGCTATTAGATAGACGAAAAGCATTGCCCGTATGGAATGCAAAAGACGATTTTGTTTTAGCAGTGGACGAAAGCCCGGTTGTATTGGTAACTGGGCGGAATGGAAGTGGCAAAAGCACACAAGTCAGTAACATGCGATTCTAATTATTAAATCCAAATGTAAAGTCTAGTTTTTAAAACTGTGTGTACTATACGTTGTAGCATTTTTATTTGGTCCTTTTGCCTTAAGTTTGGTCCTTTCTCCATTTTCTCGTAGTACAAATTGTAGTTTTAATTGGAAAACCTGTTTCTTTAACTAGTTCTATTTTAGATCCCACAATGGTGTGCCCAGTTTGCACGTGAGTCAGATTTCCAGTTTGGATCAGTGGTATGCTCCCAACCAACCGCTCTTGCTGCCATTTCCCTTGCCTCCCAGGTGACGTGTGTAATTATCGGTCTGTTTTTTTGTTTTCCCCTTTTTTCTTCCTAGCAGATTTTTCCATGCACTTTTGGCATATACTGTTTGATCAATTGGAATTAAACTTTTCCAGCTGGCAGATATGTTCATTGTGGTGTTTCATGCTCAAATAGGTGACAGTTTGAATAAAGAGGAGTTTGTCTGTCACTAGGTGGCATCAAGTGGTCGAGTTTTTAAGACATAAAAACCTGATCGGGATTAGTTCTCGGGATCGTCCCGGGTTCGAACCCCGTGAAAAAAAAATACACACAAAAAATATTATTAGACTTTAGATTGGGTCATTGTGGTTTGTTGTTTTATGGTTTCACCTTATAGCCCCAACAGCTATCCCTCTGACCCCTAAATTCGGTCAAACGATTAAACAATATCTGAACTTGATGAAACATGAAAATGGTGTGCCAATTGCGGTGATCACCCGTCTTGGCATTTTTATGTTATTGATTACATTATTCAAATGCATTTTCACTAAGAGCGTTTATTTTTCAGGTTGCGCAAGAAATGGACTTAACAAGTGTTGGGACTGAGGTGGGATACGATGTTCCACATTTGAACTGCACCAGCGACGAAACTATTCTTAAGTAAGTATAAGCCTTTGTTTTTCGTGAGTTTTATTGAAATCCGTGTTTGTGTGTGTGAATTTTTAGATTCTGCACCGATGATATTTTGTTGCAAGAAATGGGAAATGACCCAATGTTACAAAAATACGGCTTTGTTTTAATCGACGAAGTTCAGGAAAGGGCGATTTCAACGGATATTCTCCTTTCACTACTAAAGTAAGTACAGGAGTTTCACAATTGCCGTACCGTACGTTCCTATCTAACCCAAACGGTAGTTTTATTTATGCGTATAAAAGCCGTTTTTTCACAAAAAAGGAATAGGCTATATCACATAGAACATCTGCCGTTTGGTTTATAAATTTTATAGTGGAATGCTGTTCTACGTCACCTTTATTTGCCGGCAAAGGGCGACATAGGAAAATATAGTTCGATTTAACTGATCACGAAATAAGGATGTAATCAAGTTTTATCGTTTGTACAGGGTGGTCACAACAATGAGAGAAGATTTGAAACTAATTGTTATTAGTCATACGTACGAGATGCCGACATTAGAGGACTTTTTTGAGGGTGTCCCGATTGTCGATTTACACTTTTTGGAGGATGATATATCGTGTGAGCATATCGAAAAATCCGTTTCGATTTCCAAGGAGGACGAAGAAAAGCAGAGACGCGAAAGAATCGAAAACGAACGGATGCGGCAGTTGGACATTACCTACTTACCTTGCGATAAGGAATCTGTAAGTTCGGAAGCTGTCAACTTGGCATTGAGACTTCACACTAATCAAGACATTAAGGGAGACTTCATTATATTTTTGTCCTCTAGAACGGTAAGTACATAGTGAGTGTGATATAGCCGAATCGCAATCAATTTATTGATTTCTTCAATATGATATGTTTGTTTCATCTATTTTAGGGGCATGGATTTCCTCACAATGTTTACGTAGCAACTTAGTTTTAATCCAATTGCAGAGGTTAAGCCGACGTTTTTCAAATCGTTTAAGTTGCATGTTTCTATTTATTTTGTCAAATCGTCTGAGTTGCTCTGTGAAACCAAGTAAATTACTTTGAAATAATTACAATGCGTAATCCGATGGGTAGTTGGCCTTTTTTGGGCAATACTAGAAATCAGTATAATTTACATGTTGCAGGAAATTGAAAATGCTAGTGAGGAAATCGTGCGACGGTCGGCAATAATGTCCGTACGTGGGGAATGTGGAGAGGTTCAAGTAGTCATTCTTCATCGGGATCTTGCATATGGAAAGCAACAGGTAATGTTTATTTTACATTTTTAAATTAACTGATTATTATCTAACAACTTGTCACAAACTTTCTGTTTTTTTTCTTTTTAAAGGCAATGTACGAACGCTTTAGTGGTTCAACCGATGAGCAAAAGTTATTGAACCGCCGAATTATCGTGACAGACATTGTTTCCGAATCTTCATTCTCCGTGGAAAACATTGATGTGTTGATTGACAGTGGCTTACGACAGGAAATTGTAAGAGCTGTTGAACAAGCTAAACAATTTTAGGCCAAACAACTATAAAAGGAAGATCCAAATTAATAGGTTAAAGTGTAGCAAGTAAATAGCCTACGGTTAAAACATTGTATGAAATCTGTATTATATGAAAGAAGGTATGGATAATAAAAAGTCTTTGCAGGTTTACAACTGTCGCATTCGTACGTATTCTTCGAGCATAGAGTTTATATCGCAAGACAACACCAAAGCGCGGACCGAGAAATGTTCTCTAAAGGGAAGTGTTTACAGACTGTACTCAAAAGAAACTTACGAGGTACCACAGCGTTAAAATAAAAATCTCTTTCAGGTTTTAATTTGTAACGTTTTCCCAGAAAATGGATGTTCGTAAAAGCTCTCCGATTACGAGATGTGAACTTACCTCGAAGATCCTTTTAATCAAACGTCTTTTACCAAGATTAAATATTTCCTTTGCCCAACTTCAACTTATTGAGCCTCCTGGTTGGTAAAAGATTGTTGTCCACTTTTGTTCTGCTTTTGTTGGCATATAATTCCCTTGGCTTAGATCCCGAATCATACATGATGGCCTTGGAGGAGTTGGATTATCACGGAGCTTTGGATGAAAATGGAAACCTTTCTGATTTAGGGTTGGTTTTAAGCGAATTTCCGCTTTCGATTTCTCAAGCGAAGACGGTGATATCGAGTTGCGGAGAGGATTGTACCCAGGTTGGTTTTCGGTTTTAGTGAAAAGTTTTTCGTTACATTTTTATCCTCGATGGGCGGAACAACGCCTAATTGCGTTATGCTCACAATGAGTCCGCCGTCGAGCTACCTGCCTCATTGCAGTTCCGGTAGATGATTTTTTTTCGATTCTTTCGGTTTTTTGAAGTTGGTGACGTCAATTTGGGTCAACCCATCGGGTTCCTCTGGGTTGGAGGAATGTTGCTCAAGTTTCTTGCTCAGGGAAACACAAGCGACCGAGATGGGATTAGAACCCACAACTTTGCGTACACAAGGCAGTCTCGCTAACCACTCGGCCATCTTGGCGGCACTAAAAGACTGTCAATATGTCATTTTCTGCCATTGTTAAAACCATTTATCGTTGTCTAGCAGTTTGTAAAGTATAAATAAACAGAAACAATTTAGGAAATCCTAAGCATCATTGCAATGCTGACATCTCCTTCTTGTTTCGTATACTCAAACAAACAAAAAAGTGATGCAACCAGATGTCATGAACGCATGGAACATCAGGCTGGAGACCACTTCACGCTTCTCAACATTTATCAACAATTTTCCAGAAGTAAGTTGGCTCGAAACATTACACAGATAGCATAAATTAATGCTTATTTGTGAGTAAAAGCTCTCTCAGTCGTGGGTAACGTGAATTTCAAGGAAACCGGAAATCGCTTTGTACACTTTGTGTTTTAAAAACAGAATTACATGTTTTTCTAAACTAAACAAATCTTAAGGATCATTGCGGTGTAACTGCAGACTTCTTTGTTTTTAAAAACTATAGTATGAAATATTCTTTGCACACGTAATGTCTTTTAAGCTTATTGCTGCATTTCTTTGTCTTCAGTTGCTCCAAGACGAATAATTTGTAACACAATTTCCATTGATTAACCAGCATAGGGATTTACTTCGGGCGATAGGGACTTTTGCCTTGACATCCCAATGTCTCCATACGGTCCTAATTGCCAGCATCGAATTTAATTGGCTCTGAAGCTTTCCTTAATGGCTTAAGACAAACAAAAGCACGCTGTCTTGAATTCGATAGATGGGATGTCCGAGTTTTGGTGCATTAAGCATTACTTGAACTACAATTCCCTACAAATGGCTGCCAAAAATCGTAAGGAGCTTTTGTCAATAATGGAAAGTCTCGAGTTGCCCATAAGCGAACCATTGAGCGATCATGATTTGTTGGAACATAGCGTGAAGAAGGCGCTTTTAGCTGGGTATTTCATGCAGGTTAGTTTTACGCGTAAAGGGCTGGTGAAACCCAACTTCGTAAATTTGTGCTAATGCGTTACCATGTTTCATGTTAGATTGCATGGAACACTGATGGTTGTGGAAACTACCACATTATACGGGATCGACACGTTGCTCGTATCAATTCAAACTCTCACTCAAATCGACAACCTGAGTGGATTCTATTTAATGATTTTGAGCTTGATGAGAACAGCTTTATTTCAACCGTCAGTGGAATTACAGCTAAATGGTACGTTTGTCCAAATTTAAATGAATTGATGCGTAATTGGTACCTTTTTTCTAGTTGTTCCAAATTCTATTGTTTTGCATCAAATACCAGTTATTTGTTCGCCAAAAACACACCCTCATTATCTGGAATATCTGCAAATATACGTTATTATTTGCATGAACATATTAAACTTATGTTTGTCACAGGATTGTTGAAATTGTCCCGCGAAGCTATTTGCTTAACTTACCACATTCAGAGAGCAAAGACATTATTCTCAAAACCGTCGAGTGTCTGCGCTTGTACAAAAGCGAGGAAACACCGGAACCGCTAATCAGTGGTGATCTTAACTTGGGTGACCAGCGTCGACATCACTACAAAAATCACGCAGTTGATTATTTGCAACCAAATGTCCCTTCTTCCTCCAGCAAAGCGTTTGATAATTCTGTGCACAACAATGTAGTTAAAACTGGCAATGAGGTTCAAGATTCCGACGACACTGATGTTATAACTCAGACAGTAAGGGATGTCACATATGCATACAACAAAGCGTCGGATTATTTGAACTCCGACACATCAGCACAAAGTCAATGTCGTGTGCAGTGATATTTTTGTTAACATGGTGATTGTTCTACATGAAAAAACCAAACAAAAAATAGCTCGTTTTAATGTTTATAATCACATGCTATAACTTATGACACAGACGCACTATTACCGTTTACTGTGCTACAAGTAAATATTGACTAGAATTAAGTTTTACTGAATGCTGTGCAATGCTTTAAACTTTTTTGCTAATTTTGCTGTGCAATGTTGTCTTATTTAGAAAATATATATTATTGTTTCCAACAACAAACATAACGTTCATGAAAATGAGCATCAATAAAAATTGCCCGTGATTTGAAATTAGGCACATTTAAATGAGACATTGGATTTTAGAGATACATAAAGGAAAAATAGTAGTTTTGTTCTCTCGCGATGATGTAGGCTAACCTCTTCTTTCAAAACACCCGATTCGTCAGGGATAAGACAACGTAACGGGCGTATGCGGTCCGGACTACTGCTTTCCTACCGGACGGTATTCGAATTTTACGACGTGCATGCACAGATCGATTGCTGACGCATGTGGGTAATATGTATTTTAGTTGATAAATATTACCGAAACCATGGCCATTGGTTTTATATAACTGTGGTTTAACGAAAAACTGAAAAAATGGTTAGTGTAATTTGTCGGATGTAAATGCAAACACAGTCTTAAAATGACATGTACATGTTGATTTGTGTAAACAGTTGTTTGTTGGGCAGCTGTTTTGATGCACAATGGTGCATTGAATACAAAAAAAAGTTTTTGATGTACTTACGTGACCAAAGGCAATAAGTTCGTCGCCTATGCACAAACTCAACTAACGTTCACATATAATGGACTACGCCATATACCGGAGATGTAACGAAGATAAGGACGTCACTATGACGTCATCTCATAAATGCATGCAGCAAGAAAACACTTTTGCGAAAAAAGACCGCGCAGCGAGCGAAAACTTCTCACATGCCGTCATAAATACTTCCTATGATGTCACACAATGATGACGTCATTCGGAATGACGTAACACATTAATAACCTTTAAGTTGGCTTGACTTGGAAAAGCCGCTATATATATGATTATCATGACAATATTGGGTTTCTTCTGTGTTATTGTAACATCGTAAAAATCACTTAACCGTATTACTACGTCACATCGCACGTGCATCGACTACGATAAGATTATAGCAGTCATATGATTGCCCTACAAGCCCAGCTTTCCCTATGTCGTAACAATGCCGTTGGTTTCTTTCGCTTGACATGCTTTAGTAAATTTTGATCTTGAGTTTTTATGCCACGTGCAGCGTGCAGTTGTGCGTCAGTTGTTGTTTAAAATTATGTGACAAGATCAGAAAAACTAATCGAGTTTTTGCTATATTAGATGAAAAGGGTAGAATGTGTCCCAAACTAATTAATAAATGTGAACCGTTAGTGATGCGATGTAAGCCACACTTAATTAAAGTCGTATGCTCTGATATGATTTTTAACGTGTTCTGTATTGTGTGTTTAGAATCCGTTTGCCGACGTTGTGCAGTATTTTGAACACTGCTTAACTATCCTGGCCCAAAACTGTAATAAGCGTTCTAAATTACTTGTATGTGTCCGCCGTTTATTTAGCTGACAACTGTGGTTTAAAGATAAACAATGTTGCAAAGTACAAAATGATACAACTGTTAACGGAAGTATTGCATTGGCTCGCGTGAACGCTTTGCAAAATTGTTGCTACAATCTCACTGTGTTTATGATAAACGACCGCTACAAGTGTTAAATTTGCGTACTCACGACCCCAAAAACTCGTCGTATTTTTACCGGATGTGCAAAAAATGGTTTTGGGCCTTTATTTAAAAAACTGAAATAAATGTTAACGCTCGAATTTCTTTTAGAAGATCATTCCACAGGCAAATAGACTCGTGAAATACCGAAATAATTGATTTTTATATTTTCGTGGCAGGTAATGGGCTGGATTTTGAGACTTGACTGTTAACTAAATGCCCCATTCGTAAAAGACGCTTCAGTTCCGCAGACAGACCAATTATGTTGCGACAGTTGTGCTGGCTAAAAAAAAAACAAATCAAAAAGTTCAGAAATTCAACGCTCTTTTTAAAACTTTCGTTGAACGCGTCCCAGTTCTTGCCTTCTTTTCGCGAAACGTCACACAAGTGGAATTCCGCAGTGAGACAGCCTCAAAAAGCAAAGCCAAGAGTGAGTTTTCTATCTGCAGAAATCATTCAATGTTATCGCGACGATAGTTAAGGGGTAGTAACTAAACAAACTTCAAACATTGCTGGTGTAAAAACTGTAACGTGATTGTCGACATTTTCGAGAAAGAAAAAAGTCGAAAAATCGAGGTACTTATTGTTGTCGAACCCCTAAACGAGACAAAGGGCGTAAAAGCTGTTTTCACGGTCGCTTAAATGTTACAAAACACTTTAAAAAGTGCTAAAACCGTTTTGCTACAAAAAAAAACAGTTTTCAATCAAAGCTTCATCTTATTTTTTGTGCATTTTAAACACACGACAAACATAAACTAACATAAAAAATCAGTGATTTTTACTAAACTTTCTACATGTTTCGCCGCATGTCGAGGTGCTGTGAATTTAGCAGCACTGATGGGTCCGCCAAATTCCTTTTGATTGGGGTCTTGCTTTTTCATTCGCGTTGGAAACGAAGTACTGCTCTATGCTACTAGCGTTTAGCAGTTTACCTTTTGTGACATTATGTATTTCTGTAGACACCATTAGTTTAATGCATATTTTACTGTACTTCGTACAAACAATACTTAGACGTCTATGTCGTGTTCAATCATTGAATTTGTGTGATGTTTAATAAAGTTGTATTTCTTTCTTTTAACAAATCTAAAATATTTGGGGGGGGGACAGATGTATGAAAATCCCCCCAACAAAAATATTAGGGGACATGTTTCCACGGGATTTGAGCCGTGCGGGAGTCATTACACACACGTGTACAAAATACTCACCAAGAGCGTTTACTTGCTACACAAATACCATTTTGCGGGTTAAATAACAATGCACTGTGCTCAGAAGTTAGACTTAAAAGGGACAAAACCACGTTGCGTTATCTGTATCTATTTACGTCAGATACATAGAAGATTGAGTTGGGTTGAGTTTATTATGCTGGGTGGAAGAAATCGTGTCGACACAATTTCATGAAAAAAACTAGAGAGGTGGCGTTCTCCATGGGGGGGGGGGGGGGGGGGGGCCACCTCAAAATGATGTTCTCCACATATACCATTTTCTCTATTACATTGGATATATTTTCAACACCCACATTACATTAGGTCCCTAATTCCCTTGGCATTTTATAACGAGATTGTTTCTGCTAGCATAAACATATGGGTCCCCACACACATGCAATTTCTGAATAGTAGTGATGTTTTTAGAACGTGATCGGTTCAAAATTCAGTTTTACAAATTTAAAAGTAAAGATTTCCATATATAATTTAACTAAATCATTCCATCATATCAATTTCAATCTCAATGTCAAAAGCATGAACTAAAACCCCACAGTTACACTAACCAATAGTTTGACCTGCAGTGACCTTTTGTTCAGGCCATAGTAACTACAAGCTCTAAACGACCCTTTCCAACGTGGTTTCAGCAATGTGCTACAAATCCAACAACAACATTGCGCTATTTGACCTACCAAATATAAGCTTACATGCTACTGTACAAGACAGTGCAACTGTGAGTTAAAAATCGGTTGAAAAACAAAAAGTAAAGATTTTCACATGTATTTTAAAAAATCATTTTTTACATGAGGCCAATTACAATCTCATTATAAACAGCACAATTTAAACCTCACAGCCCCAATATTTGACCTACAGTGACCTTTAGCCGAGCCTCGACAAACTCCTAACGAATCTCTTCAGCGCAGTTTCGGCAATGCGCTATAAATTCAACAACAACAANAAAAAAGAAAAAAAGAAAGAAAGAAAAAAAAACAGAGTAAAAACAATCCCCCCCCCCTTCGTGGAAGGGGACCCATAATTACCAAGTCGGAAAAAGCAGCCCGGCAGTGGTACGTTATGTACCGCAAAAAAGTAAAGGGTACAATATGTGGGTGATTGTTAACTTGCAACACTTCTACTGTCTTTTAACTTGCAACACTTCTACTGTCGAATGTCTTTTCACTGTAACCGGATACTTCGGTTCGTGTACATACCTCTAGCACTAGCAGTCTGTCATTTAGTTGTGTTATGTATCCACAACTCTTTGGGTTATCTATGGATTCAGCATGTATGTATCTGACGCATGGGTGCACATACAAAGGGAAAATCCCGAACGAACTAGCAGTGCTTTTTTTTGTGCAATCAGACAACCGTTATCAACATTGCACTAGCGCCGATACCCGATGCTGTGAACAGTATTTAGAACTCGTCCGATACTTCGGCGATTTCGGAACAAATGATGACAAACTTTTAGGATCTTGCGCTATTTTGCCGTTTCATAAAAATCTCTGCTACAATGGAGCAAACTTTTGACTTAAGCCGGTCGTCAAACCAAATGTTTGTATCCCGTTGGGACTTGCGTAATTAATATTTTTGCTGTACACTTCGATGAACGATGGTATCTTTAGGGACATTTAGTAAAATGCAACTGTAACAAACCATTTTCAACCTGAATTCTACAACTAAACCAACTCTTAAAATCACAACTTGCTGCATTAGAAAAAAGATTTAATCTGACATTGGAAGTGATTATCTTATTGCACGTTTACAATCTGTTTCATACTCAAACAGAAAGAAATACCGGAATGAAATAAAAAATTTTTAGGTGAAATATCAGATCATACACAATAGCAAGAAAAAAAGTATAGAATGGAATGATATCATGCTATTTTTAATTAGATAATTTTGGTCTATCTATCTAACCAGCTTTATCCAAAGTTTGTTTTTAGTTAAGTCCATATTTAACATATTTTTCCCAAACCCCAAAGACTAATTTTATCTTTAAAAATCTTTTCAAGCCACTTTTTTGAAGCCTTTTTCATGATGAAACAAGACCAAAATAAAAGTGTTACAAAAACAAAATGAAATAAATAATGACACTTTATTTTTTTCAATATAAGAAAAGCTTTCTTGCATTTGTTCAAAGTTGCTTTGTTCTGTTTTGCTTATACATTGTACAATATTATTTTGTTATCACTTAGTCCAAACATGCAATATTTGCCCACATTTCATGTTGAAGCAAGTGGTATTCATAGACACAGCAGTGCTAATTATTGTCTAATTCAGTTAATACTCTGTTGCATGTAATTATGTAAGGGTGCTGCAAGTAAAGGGAATATCACCACATGGTTTAATTTTCTGCAGCCCCAGCAAAAAATTAAGAAAGGTTTGTTAACCACGCAGCTTGTTTAGTTAATCAATTGTGGTTGCTTCGGGTACGTAATAGATGTCGCCTTGCTGGCTGATACCTTTTATTGATAAAAATGTGTAGAAGATTGCCAGCTATTCTACTATGAATAACCCCAATCACAAGTGATTTTGTGTATTTAGGCTGTAAATCTGTGACTAAGACATGTTCATTTGCAACAGAGCAACTGTTCCATTGTTTAGTTTTCCACTTAGATTAATTTTCACAGTTCATTTACATCGAGCAATTGTGTCTGTTTCAACAATGAAGGTGGTAAAGCAAAAGAAGTTTGGTGGGGCTGATGAATTGTATGTGGAAAATGTCGCTGAACTACCTCAACCACTTTCAAATGAAGTGTTAATAAAAACTGCTGCAACAGCCTTAAACCGAGCGGACTTGCTGATTCGTGAGGGAAAGTATCCTGGCCTAAAAACTCCACAAACTCTTGGACTTGAAGTTTCTGGTGTTGTTGAGGCGACTGGAAGCAACTCAACAAAATGGAATATAGGAGATAAAGTAATGGCTCTTTTACCAGGAGGTGGGTATTCAGAATTTGTGACTGTTAATGAAGATCATGTAATGCCTGTCCCTTCCTTGCTAAACCTGCAAGATGCTGCAGCAATTCCTGAAGTTTGGCTGACTGCTTTCCAACTTTTGCACTTTATTGGAAAAGTTGATCCTGGTGAAACTGTTCTTGTTCATGGAGGTGGAAGTGGTGTTGGCACAGCTGCAGTTCAACTTGCCAAACTGTCGCAAGCAACAGTTATTGTCACTGCTGGCACAGAGGAGAAAATTAACATTGCAAAATCACTTGGTGCCCTTGAGGGATTTAATTATAAAGAAGGAGAATTTGCAGACAAAGTACTCAAAGCAACCAATGGAAAGGGAGTAAACCTTGTGTTAGACTGTGTTGGTAGTTCCTTTTGGAAGCAAAACATAAAAAGCCTTGCCCTTGAGGGCAGGTGGGTTGTATATGGCCTTTTGGGGGGTGGCAGCATTGATGGTCCTTTGTTGTCTCAAGTACTTGCTAAAAGAATTTCAATTTTGGGCACAACTTTAAAATCCCGCAGTGATAAGTACAAAACGGAACTAATCAACGAGTTTACAAAGCAAGCATTGCCATATTTTTCTTCTGGTAAAGAAATGGTGCAGTTAAAGCCTGTCATTGACAGGGTTATGAACTTTGAAGATGTGGTTGAAGCTCATCAATATATGGCTTCTAATCAAAATAAGGGCAAAATTATTCTTAAACTGCATGATGATAAAAAATCTAAATCAGAACTTTAAATCTTGTTCTTTGTGGATTTTAAATGTTTTGATTGTTTTTGAGTGCTATGTATTTGCTATAGTGTTTTTAATTTGATTTTTGAAATATGGCCTTAATTAATGTTTTTTGTGACATTGTCAAATTAATGGACATGACCACAACAAATAACAATTTGTAATGCAGAAAAGTAATAAAACGTTGTCATGAACCACCACATTCGGAAATTGTGTTTTAAGTGAAAATTGACAGAAGATTATATCTGTACTATGGATGTTCTGTCTGCAGATCTTCAACTGGACCAGAAACTGTTGCATCCCATTTCCAGCAATGAAGTTGCTGCGCTTGTGTCATACCAGTGGTTGGTAAATATTGCTGAGTATGATGAAGTTGTGCCTTGTGACAATTTACAAAACTATACCTCTCTTCAAATTAAAGCTCTGCTACATCATTCAACCACAAATCTTCCAGATGATTTTTTAAAAGTTTTGATATCAACCTGTGACATGTCTCTTCTCAAACATGTTTTCATGGATAGAGCATACAATGAAGGTTCACTAGAAACAAAGTGTTTTTTGTCATTCTTTAAATCACTTTGTGGAAAAAACTTGAGACTAATGTGGAAGAAAATGCATTTGGCATGTAAGAATGCATATACTGCATGTGAAGTAAATAAAACATCGTCCAGGCTTGTAGGAGATTTACATCAGCCTAAATGGGCAGAATCACAACAATATGTGGAGGTTTTTCATGTCAACATATTACCAGTGATAACCACATGTTGCAGGAATGAAAATTGCTACATCATAAAGCCATACATCGATTACAGTGTCCAAGATGCCTTGTTGTACAGTCCAGCACTTCTTTCCCAATCCCCAACCAAGCTTTTGTTTCTTCTTTACCAAGTTTTACAAATGATGAGTTATGCAAGCCAGCATTTTCCACTTTTAGAATTGAAGTCAGTGACTTGGGATAACATACATTTGGACACAAGGCATTGGATTCAAGTTGATTTTTACAACATCAAATCATCATTAACTGTCCCATGTGTCAATTCAAACACAAAGGATATTGAACATAATGTTTTAACTGATGCTAAGCAAAATGTTGGCGACGGAATCAGCAAAAAAATGGAAAAATGGGTGAGTAAAGACTATTTGTAGATACTGGTAGTTATGGTGGAGATAATCATTAGTTTGGTTTTTGGAAGGGATTTGTTTATCCAAGTCCCTTGATAAAAAAATGTTTCCATTTGATTGCAATGGCAATCAGTGGAAAACCCATTAGTTTTATTTTTTATAGTTTGGATAACCCAGTTTTTAAATGTTGGAATTGCATAAGTTATATCCAGAATCCTGATTTTGTAATTTTTTATGACTTAGTTTTTTGTGAGTGATACAGTTACCATTTGCAGGTTTGTGGTCAAATTTCTAACTATGAATACCTAATGTATCTCAACAAGCTGGCAGGTAAGGTTGTTTCAATGTATTCTTTTGAATCATTGCTTTAAATCATTATTTTTTTAATGATAACACAATATTCGTTTGAATCATTGGTTGTTTAAAGGTCGAAGATTTGGAGATCCTCATCACCATCCTATACTTCCATGGGTGTCAGATTTATCATCATACAATGGTGGTTGGAGAGATTTATCAAAGTCAAAATATAGGTAGATGAAAAAAAATGCATTTATCCCAAGCCCAGTAGCCCAACATTTTTGCTTTAGGTTGAACAAGGGAGATGACCAACTAAATCTTCAATACGAAATGGCACAAAATTCTGACTCAATGTCTACTAAAATTCATGTACCCCATCATATTCCAGATATGCTGTCGGATATCACTTACTATGCATATTTAGCTCGTCAAATGCCAAGAGAAGTTTTGCAAAAATTTGTCAGGTTAGTACTGATAAACTTGACTTTAGTAAAACAAGTATTACATTCAGTATAGAAATAAAATGATAAAATAGTTCCAGTACATGAGCAGCTAAAGGTATTAGCAATAGAACAAATCATCTGGCACCAACATTCAGCATTTTTACACATCGTATATACGACAGCTGATCAGAGAACAATTTAGAAGTTGTTTATTTTGACTGTATTTTACCTGCACCTTTTGGCCGTCTGGTAATACTCAGCATTGTCCCGCCCATAGCACCATTGCATGCAAAACAGCCAATCATTAGTGAAGGCTGCTGTTTCACAAAACCATTCAACAATGACAAATTTGATAAAGTGACAAAGTAAATAAATTTGACTTGACTTGCATTGTATTTTGCGCATAATGCAACAAATCATGTTTAAAGATGAAGTTGCTGATTTTTAATACTTGGAAAGTTATTTGTTTGTCTGGCAGCTTTCTGCATTTTTTGTTAGCCTATTATACTTTACGCAATTAAACCTGTGCTTCTCAACCATCGGGCAATGAAGTTCTTTCTGCAGAGTCGATTTTGCTAGAAGCATTGCAAAATCCCAAAGTTTGTGTGAACCTTTTTAACACTATATTTCAGGGAAGTTGATTATTGTAAGAGCTTCTTTGCACCTCAAAATGAAAAAAAATTTTAGAACTACTAATAACTAGTATCAGCCCAAAATTTCTGTTTTTTAAACAAATTTGTATGCCAGATCATACTGGGAGCCAAATGAGTATCCGGCCAGTATTCAGAGGATGCAAGAATGGTCTCCTGATGAGTGTATTCCAGAATTTTACACTGACCCTGCTGTTTTTTATTCCATGCATGAAGACATGGCTGATTTGGGATGCCCAGAATGGTGCAAGTCCCCTGAGGAGTTCGTTGCCATGCACATGTAAGTATTAAACAAACAGAAATACTGTTTATCTTGAGGTTGGACAGAAAGAAAAGTTGGATTAAACTAGAGGGCTTTCATGTACACCTCAACTGAATTTCCAAGGTATCCACTGCATTAGTTTACATTGGGTCCCAGATTTCCCTTTTTTTGACATGATTGTTTCTGCTGATAGAAAACATGGGTGACATGATTGTTTCTGCTGATAGAAACCCCACACATGTACAGTTGTGGATTTTGGATTTTGCATTTTGACAGATACATGTAGGGCAACGGTCTTTAGGGGGCTAGTGGAGTAATGGCTGGAGCAATAGAGTGAAATAAAAAACAAAGCACAATGACCCAAAGTATAGTGTATGAAAATATCATCCAATACAAAAAAGTTTAAAATCTTGACTCCTGGAGGGGGTTGTATGTCAGCCACTATAGCCTTGGGTCGCTAAGCTAGTGACTGCTGCTCACTTTTATGGTTAAAGCAGCAAAGACCCTTAAATATAAGATTGCATTTAATGGCATAAAACTCCTAGCTTTGAAAGTAAAGTGGGCTAGACTTCAAACCCACCTGTTGCTGTTTGATAGGTGATGTTTTTATTTATGTGCATCTTTGTGTTGTGTGTTTTACATGATGAAAAAGCTAGTGATAGCTCCAACAACATCCAACTATAATCTCTTTTTTTCCATTTAATTGCACCATGTTTGCACAGAAAAACCACTGGGGCTATGGGGTCAACCAAAACATATTGCACAACTATGACCATACTCACTAGCCCACAGGCCCCCAAAATTTTCACCCACAGGCCCCCAAAATGTAAAATTTTTAAAATGACAATATTTAACAAAGTAAATTACCTAGAAGTTTTCTATTTTGATAGCTGGTACAATGCAATGTATTGTAATGTATTTTGTGACTTTTGTTTCGATTCACTCATTTTTTACCTTTTTAACCCCCAAAATTCCGTTTTTTTCTTACACAAGTGTGTTCCCATGTTTTGGTCCAGAAAGAGGTGTTCAAATTTCTTTGTATTTTCACACATGATAGATGGGTATCTGAAGTTGTGCACTGACAACTTTTTACCACTGTTAACCCATAGGTTCACCCACAGGCCCCCAAAACGTAAAATTTTTAAAACAGCTATATTTAACACGGTAAGTCACATAGAAGTTTTCTATTTTGACAGTTGATACAATGCAAAGTATTTTAAAGTTTTTTGTGAATTTAATTTGGATTCACTATTCTTTTACCTTTTTAACCCCAAATATTTATTTTTTTGTTTACATGCCCTTTACTTCAGACATACTAGTCCAAATGTATTGAAATTTAGGACATAGATATGTAGGATGCATAGGTTGTTTAAAATTTTAGCCTGATTGGTCAGGTATTTACCCTTGCAGCCACAAATACGTGTATATCCAAATGCAAAACAACCTGACGCGAGGGAGTGATTGACGATTTTACGACTCAAGTGGTGCAATACTTAGTGGTTGGTCACATGCTGCTACTTCAAACATAAACAGGCATTTATAGTGTGTGACAAGGCAGGCGTTTCATTTTAATTGTCTTGTTTTATGACAGACAAAGCTCGGCTGTTTATATTACGTCACTGGTTTAGGTGATTGCGTAGCGTAAACCGAACCGCGTCTGCTAATTAATGTTGTAAAGGTCATATATTACAATAACTTTGCTTTCATTTACAGTTTTACTCTATTGTTCAAAACCAAGTAAGTGCATGGTTAGTTGGTCAAGAAGCATAATGTTGTTGTTGTTGTTGAATTTGTAGCGCATTACAGAAACTGCGCTAAAGAGATTGGTTAAGAGTTTGTTGCGGCTCTGCTAATGGTCACTGTGGGTCAAACTATTGGTTAGTGGGGCTGTGGGGTTGAATTGTGCTGTTTACAGTGAGATTGCAATTGGCATAATGTAAGAAATGATTTGGTTAGAATATAAGTGGAATCTTTACCTTTTTTTAAATTTCCCACCAATTTTTAAACTGATCACATCCTAAAAGGTCACTACTATTCAGAAACTGCATGTGTGTGGGGACCCATATGTTTATGCTAGCAAAAACAATCATGTCATAAAATGCCAAGGGAATTTGGGACCCAATGTAATGCGGATATTGAATATATATCCAACATAATAAAGGAATTGATACATGTGGAAAACATCAATTTGGGGTGGTAGTGTATGTGGAAGGGGGGGATGGAGAACGCCACCTCTCTAGTTAAATATGGGTTCACTGGCATTTCAAAAACCTTAATCTTTTACATTTTTTTAGGATCTTTTTTCAAGTAGGTGTTAGGTCATTTAAAGTGATTGATGATTGTTTTATTTGTGAGCTGCAGACAGTTCACACTGTTTTAACCTGTAGGGTCTCATCAGTGCAGCTGGTGACAGGACATTGGCCATTTAGGCTAGTGTAACCAANTGCGGATATTGAATATATATCCAACATAATAAAGGAATTGATACATGTGGAAAACATCAATTTGGGGTGGTAGTGTATGTGGAATGAAAATATGGAGAACGCCACCTCTCTAGTTAAATATGGGTTCACTGGCATTTCAAAAACCTTAATCTTTTACATTTTTTTAGGATCTTTTTTCAAGTAGGTGTTAGGTCATTTAAAGTGATTGATGATTGTTTTATTTGTGAGCTGCAGACAGTTCACACTGTTTTAACCTATAGGGTCTCATCAGTGCAGCTGGTGACAGGACATTGGCCATTTAGGCTAGTGTAACCAAATTACGGCACTCCAGTTTGTTGTGAGTATCAGGCTGAAAAGCCATGCCTCATAAACTGCAGTCCCAGTTGTGGCATCGAACAGATGACATATGAGGCATGGCTTTTCAGCCTGATACTCACAACAAGCTGGAGTGCCGTAATTTGGCTACACAAATCATAATTGTTTTTTTGCTTTTATAATGTTCTATTTATTTGTTATTGTTTTTCAGGAACATGCTTGAGAGTGATTATGTCTCAAAAAATTTGCACCTTTGGATTGACATAACATTTGGTCATAAATTGTCTGGCAAAGCTGCCATTAAAGAGTTGAATGTTTGTCGTCAGTTGGTTGATCAACATCAACATCGGTTAAAACAGGGAATTATACAACTTTTCCAAAGCCCCCATCCTACAAAAAATGGATGCCATCTTCAACCCTATTTAAATGTAAGTCACTGAACAAGTCTTGATGGCTTTACTCTAATATCTAAGCTTACACTCTTTATGCAGGATACTACTCAAAACAATGAGCCTGACATAGGATTATTAAAGTGTGTACAAGACCATGAAGTGCGAACCGAGGTAAAACAAAAATGTTGTTAAATTTTGGAATTTTTACTTCTATTATGTTGACCACCAAGCAGTTTGTAGCTGTTGTCTGAAACTCTATTTAACTCTTTTTCAATTTTTGTTTTATACTTATCCAACCATTGTGCCAAAATTTGGTGTTTATGAGTCTTCATACACAGGTTCTGACTTTTAGTGAACATGTTTGTAAAGCACAATAATGATAACTGAAATGCAGACTTCTGACCCAGAGGTTGGGACTGGTATTGAAGCTGGAAGCAGGAATGTTACTGAGACCACAGAGACAAACACAATAGTACTACCCAATGGATACAACCCTTTCACAAATCTTGACCAACTGGAAAAACTTCTAAGTTTTAGGCTTTCTGTTAACAACAGGTAAGTGAAAATTTAATACACTAAACCAGCGGTTATGTGCCCATTGCCCATAACTGCAGGCATTGTCATTGTAACGTCATAGTATTTGTTGTCATCAATAATGAAATCCTCAGGCTAAGGCCGTGATGTTGCAAAGCCAGTCGTCTCATGGAGCAAAAGTAAATGCAAATAAATGATATACTGCAAAAAGCATTTTGATCGATCTTGTTGTTTAGAAAAAAAAGTTGGTCGGGTTGCAAGATATTTTAAATTATTATAAGGGGTGACCAGTCAAAAAAGGTTGGGAACCACCACACTAAACCAAACTAAATGTCCACTCATCTTTTTAGAAATAGTTTTTCATTTTTGTAGACCAACAATATCAGCAAATTTACGAGATGTTATTGATCTTGAACACAATTATATCACTTCCACGACCCAGGAGGATTTTGTTTCGGATCACAATGTTATGACATTCTTCTGCTTGATTATGGAGTTGTACTTTGCTGCACAGTTAAAACCACATGCAATGAGCGGCCAATTTGACAAAAGGCTGGAGGCTGCTGTTCTCTGTTTTGAATCCAACAAGGTGCTTCTGCCATTGAATGTGCGACACACTTTGACACATTTGTTACAATGTGCAGAGCCTTTGGAAAGGTAAAGTTTTGAACATTTTTGTGAATGTTCAAAGTATATTGTGTTGTTTGTATTCCCCCAGTGTTGTCAAGAGTATTTCGGAATTTAAAGATCCCCCAAATAATGGAATTCGACAAAAGCACACTGTACTTCCTCGTATTTTTACCATGTCAAAAAATGATTTTGCACCACCTACAATTGACCAACTGGTTAATCAGGAAATGCAAATATTTTCTACTCCCAGATACTTTTGTGATTTGTATGACTTCCTTGAACTCCTGATGGTAAACTACGCTTTTTCTATCATATTGTTCTTGAAATGTTGCAACTTATTTTGTTTGTACAGACAGTGACAGACACCTACCAGACCCCTTTAAAGGATGATGACTTCATGACAGTTGAACAATCCCTCTTTTGTCTACTTGTTCAACTACATAACTGCCCTGATGGCCTTGAGATTCTTATGCCACATATTATAGCCATGTTTGATTTTCCAGCTCCCAATGCTGCCATATTTTTTGTTTCGACTTTTGATAAAGTTTCACAGGAGCTAGGTAGGTCCTTACATGTTTTTTTTCCATTTTGGTAATGGAATTTTTTTGTAAATCTAAAACTTTACTCTGTTGTCTGATATATTTGCTAGAGGGGTTTTGAACATGTTTTTCTCTTAACTGTTGTTATTAAATGCAGTTTTCTGTGTTTACTAATTGGCTTTAAGGCCTATGTGTCTGTTAGTGATGTGTTGTGTAAAGTACATAAAAGTTGTTTTCTGTACAACTTCAAATACTGCCGGTTACCTTTCTGCAATACTAAAAATTGAATTGCCTTTGATAGCAAAAGTACTGCAGGAACATTAAATTGACCAGTGAGAGCAGGGATTCCCAACATGAGACACATTGCAGATTTACTGATTATGGCATAGGAAATTGTCTCATGGCCTACCTAATAAAATGATTATTCTAGTGTTCTGGCAGTCCTTTGAGCCATGAAATTACCTTTCAAGTCTGTAGTAAGGGCACCTTAGTTAATGGAATTTGTTTAAAATCTATCTGCATTTTACACTGGTTTCCCTGGTCTCCCTTCAGCACAGGTTTACTGCAATTTTATTTGACATTTTACTTTTATAAAGGTGTGAAGGAAACATGTCAATGGTATTTGAAACCAGTGAACAGACTGTATGACAATGTTAATCATTTGCTGATACAGAATAGCAGCAAAACAGACAATGCTGATGATCTTTGCTCTGTTTGTGACATGCTGTATGACAAGTCTTTTCTCATCCAGCTGTGCAATAGGTTTGGTCTTAAAGTATTTGTGGAAACCATTCCACGACAAATTTCCGAATGTCTCGTAAGAATGAACAAGAAATTAGGTATTTGCATCTGTGTTTAATTGCCAAAATATTGGCTGATTGGGTTGCATTGTTTTTAAGAGATTGTTATGGATAGCATTCAGTGGATGATGAAACAGTTTGGACCAACCCTTACATCAAAGTATGTTATTCGCAACTTATTGAGAGTAGCAACCTTATGCTTTTATGCGGACTCAGGTATGTGATTGTCCAAATACCTTCTGATGCAAAATAACCCAAACTTTGTGTTTATGTCTTTCAATTGTTAAGGAGTTTCATCAAACAATCACTTGCAAGTAATAGACTGCCTGAAGTTTGCTGCTGCAATGTATGGTTCATCTTTATTTACTTTGCAATACATTCCTTACATTTCTCACAGTGTAAGTCTTAATATGTGCTAATATTTCTGTCCACTTTAAAATGTTCAATACCTTGAATAATACAAAAAATAGAAATGTATTTTTTGTGTGTGCAGGTTTCAACTGCCATATCTGGCACCCAGTTTACCTCTCGGTCATTAGCTGCATTGGAGGCAAGTTGTACTGTGCTTGCTCATCTACTGTTGAACCAATCCAGCAGCTTGATTCTTGGACAATTGCCAAGACTTTCAAAGGAAATTATTATGCCTTTAATAGGAACACTTCAATCGAAACGAATAAAGTATGGCCTAAAAATGCTTTTTGTTGAAGATAAATTTAAAGTAAAAGTATTGATTTGTTGCAGATTTCCTGGTGGGGGTAATAAACGAAAGCAATTGTGTCTAAAAACCATCAACTTGATTGTTACATTGGCAATTATAATTGGACGAGATCAATCACAAAAGCATCTTACTGGACTGCTACAATCTTTTTTCAGGTAATTTACCTAAATAAATAACAAATAGTATAATTTCATTTTACATCATATCTACTTCAGTACATTTTCCACACATCAACATGGAGGTGACTCTTTGGAAAGGATTTCTGATGAACCTCAGTTTGAGGTAAAAGTTTAAATAAAACACATTTATGGGTCCCCTTCCTGAATTGTTTTCACTCTGTTTTTTTTTTGTTTCTACCCCGAGCTTGTCCATGTCATTTTGCCATGAAAAGGTTGGTGGATTTGGATAAAACTTTCACAGCGGGTAGATATGATCATGTTGTTGTGCCATCTGTTTTATTTTACCCCATAGCCCCAGTGGTTACCCTGCTAGTCCCCCCCAAAAAAACATTTTGCATGCTTGCAAACATCCCAAACGAAAAGTGTCTGTGATAAGTGAAAATGAAGTTTTTCACCAACTTAGTGAGCATGAGGCCTTAGTGGTTGTTTTGTGAAGTCCTGCTATTTAACTGCCATATGATCAATATAGATCATTACATAAATTTGTATGTATTACAAACATAACACATTCCAATACACAGGAATCATTGACATATATATGATAGTCGATAGATGCGACCCAGTAGTTGATATAACACCACTGCTTCTGTACAAAACATACTTTTATTCAGGCTGCTTGGCATTCATTCAGTTTGTAAGTCAAGCTGTAAATGTTACAATACATCTGCTCTTACTTACATTAGTTCTTCATAGTATGTATGTAAAAAATATTGTCGTAAATGGCAATCATGGATGTCGATTCCCGGGGTGGCAGGGGTGGCGGCCACCCCACTGGAAATTTTTAGGGTGGCAGCAATTATCAAAATTCTATGCTGCCACCCCAGAAATTTCCTGCATTGTTGCTTTTGCACTGATAATATTAGCGATAACAAAGAGTATAATATCACTATAAACCAATGTTACGTAATTTTATCATGTGTCAGACCACTCGGATTTAATCATTTCGCCACCCAACATGAAAAAAATTGCTAAAAAATCGACGCCTATGACAGCAATAGGGAGTGAAACTGTAAACTTAGTTTTTAATTTAATTTTTGGCATTTGTTGTGTGTACTTCCTGCTTTAGATTGATGATTTGGATGTAAACAGCTTTTTGGCACCCAGTGTAGATTCAATCGCTGTTGCTGTGCAGATGGCTGGCATCAACAGCTCAAAACCCAATGATTCTTTTGTTGATTCCATGGTATGGTATTAAAAATATTAACTATGCAAAGCGATACATGCTCAATATTTTACATTAAAACCACCAGAAGGATATCGGAAAATCTACCAAAGAAGATTCCAAAACATCTGTGGAACAACAGCAACATATGGAGGCTATTATGAATGAAATTAGGGAAGCATTTTGCCCAGAAATTGCCTACCATGCCTATGTTCCCATAACAAGACTTATGGGTGGCTATCACATGGAAAGAATTTTAATTGACGATCATGATTTTATTTGGGGATTAAGCTCAAAATATGAGACTGCACTAGGTGAACATTGTCTAGACACTGTGATGGACAAGGTGCTGTTTAAATTGCTTCTTTCTTGCCTGTTTGATTGGTCAAGTTTCTAATCTATAAATATGTGTAGGTTGATAAAGGTATGATTGAAACTCTTCCCACCGCCACTGTAGTTGGCAATAAAATTGTTTTTGACAAGCCTGATTCACTGCCATCTTCCATTCCCACTGATGAAATCACACACAACAAAGATTTAAATGGTAACACAACCATTGTTGTTAACATTTAAAAATAATCTGCATCCTTGCTTACTTGTATTAGCACTAAATGCATTTTAAGCTAGTCTTTCAAACATTTACAAATGCTATTTATGTAGAAAATGGTTACACTCATTTGAATGGAAATTGGCTTGCATACTGGGAGCATGAAATTGGTTTAGCTGATGATGATAATCACATTCATTTTAATCAAATTGGCCTTCAGAGTTTTTCTGGCCATTCTGCTGCTGTCAAGTACTATTTAATTTAACAGATTAAATTGACAAACTTGACAAAATTAGTAGCAATAAAAATTTTACATACAGAAGCATTTATGCCAATGACTGTGAAGGTTGGTTCATGAGTTCAAGCAAAGACAAAACCGTTCGAATCTGGTCCTTGCATGGAAGTACATCAGAGTCGGTGGAACCTTTGTTTGTTTATAGACAACACAAAAAGGCTGTATATCATGCCAGTTTGGTTGTTGCTGACAATTCTGTGGTGAGCTGTGATGGAAGTATTCATGTTTGGGATCCTTACACAGGGCAACAGGTAAACTATTATTAGGAAATCCTATTCTCTTTCAAAGTACCTAGTTAATGCATTCAGATAAGCAATTACAGTAAACTTTGGCTAATATGGATTCCGTAAATACGGATCTTTGCCTAATCGGATGAAATTTGAGATACAGATGATTTCTAATGTTTTTCGTAACTAAATCTTTTAGTTAATCCAGATCTTTGCTTTCTTCTGAAGCCTATTTTGTGTCAACAAATTTGATTCATTTTCATATAATTCATCATCGGGTCAGTAATGTGTTAAATTAAGGCGATTTTCTGATCAACCACTGTCTAGATAAAACCATGCTTGATACAAACATCTTCGGTTGAACCAGATGAATTTACCAGTCAACCAAATCTGGATTAACCGAAGTTTTCTATTCAGAAAAATAGCATTGAGCAAGGATTGATTGTACACGATAAGTCTAAATTGGATGTGTATGATCACTAACGAAACTTGATCACAGCTCATCCATAACTTAATCCTAAACCACTATACCAAAACATTCAGATAAAAATCTTTTACTGAGTGTTATTTTGCCACCAGTGCTAAAAAATGTATTTCTACTCTACAGATCATATGCTTTGATAGTGGTGAATTTAAACCTGGCATTGCATCGGTGTTAGCCTTGCCTGATCCTCAAAGGCAAGTACTGGTGAACACATCTGAGACATTAAAACTTCTGGATCTTCGATCATGCCTTCTTGCTAACGAGTACAAAACTGCTGTTGGTCCATCTGCTGGTGGAATAAGGTGAATGTTGAAAACTTCATCTTAATGGGTTAATTGTTTATGTGTGCTAAAATATATGTTTATATTGAACCAGGTGCACATGCTCGATCGGAAATTGGATTGTTGCTGGCTTTTCTTCTGGCGTCATATCAGTGGTTGATTTAAGAATGGGGCCCATACTAAGAATTTGGCATGCACATGATAATGATATCACAACTCTGTCAACTATGTCGGATAAATCATTTATATCAACTTCTATGGATCAATCTGTAGCTGTGGGTATTCATGACAAATTCTGGTTATTAAATTTGATTAAACTACAATACCTAACTATTAGGTTTGGGATATGAACAGCACCATTCCTTGCATGGTTTACCGGTCTGTAACAGATCCTATACAAACTACCAAAGTCTTTCACAATGAGTTGATAACGGCATCATTTTCCAATCGAATATTTGTTTTGCCTCTTCCTCCACCAGGAAACAACAAACCAGGTTAGCTTGTTACTGGACTTTTCGCAAAGTGTTTAGCAATGCAATAAAGTGTAGAAATAAAAGCCTAGTGCTATTCTTGGAGCTTGCAGCTTCTTGACTTTGTTAATCTATTTAATCATGTTTGATAATACTTTAGTTTGAATGGCTCCACCTTTATTGTTAGGAAATATTTTTAGCATGCCTAAATATGGGTTCTACATAAAGGGAACGCATTGTAAACTTTTACCCCCGTAAATTCATTGATTGATGAACTGGCCCCTAAAACTTTGTAATGGTTATTATTGTAATTGTTGCATTTATACAATTTATACAAATACGTTTGTTGAAAATAAACTCATGTCCCTTTTGACAGTTACCTAGACTTCCAAAAAAATTGGCAATTGGTCACATTGGCATCGAGAAAAGTTAGAAATACATACACATTTCCCACTGAAAGAATGCAATTTGTTATGTATGGTTGGACTTGCCAATTTTACCCTAATTAACCATTTTTGTTCATAGGCCTTTAAGCCAGAAATATATAGCCAATAGTTTTTGCAAAATATGTGATTGTGGTGTATCAATTGTGTTTAATCTAAATAAACTTAAGGCCTCTAAAAGTTTAAACTCAGTGAAATTTTTACTGTTGGTGGATTGGGCCGTTGTGATGTTTTGATTGCTTTTTATAGCCCAATCAGTTAACTGATGAACATTTGTTGATTTGGGCCACAGTGGAGTGGTGTTCTGTTTTCTTTAGATGCTGTTGTAATCACAATTTTTGTTTCGTATTCAGATTTTTTGTATTTGGAGTGATTATAACATTAACTAAAGAAAAAGGATTGTAGGGACTAACACTTTTGGTAGTTATGCCTGTTGTAGGGTTGTTTAATTCCAAAAAGGGCATAAACTTTTTTTTATTAACCCAATATGCCTACTATCCCCTATTTACTGTGTCAAAGCTTTAAATACTGCCAATATTTACCATGTGAATATCCAAAAATTGTAACCAGGTAATTTAACCCAAACATGATCCAGAACATACCTTGTACTCAGGACAAAAACTTAACAAGCTCTTGTTGGCAGACGCCAACACGTTACGAAGTACCTTGGACAAACCGATCGCTGCCACCAAGTTGCGTTCGGATTGCTTTCGTGGAACTCTCACTTCTTTCACTGTACTTCCGATGAAACGGCAAATGATTGTTTCTTCTGATACTGGTGCTATTAGATTGTTGGCGTAGTGGTCACTCCTTTACAGTACCCTACACCAGCTGCACTTAATTTTGACCAATATTGACACTGAATGGTTCACAATTTTGTTCGTGTGTATAAAAATAACATGTTGTGTGATAATCGTATTGCGCTGTGTGTTTTTTGAAATGATCAATGAATGTGAATAAATGTGTGCAATAAGTTGCCGAAAAATTCGTTTTCTTAGGTTGTGCAGTCGTTACCGTGCAATAAAGTTTTCAAGTCACAGTATGTTGGTGGTATTTGTGAAGCGTGCCGCACATGCACGTCTGCGGTGCACCGCCGCATTGCAAGGCTGTAAAATGGTAATGTCAAGCTGAAGCTCTCAGCAAGGGCCCTCTCATAAACGATGTTTGGGGTTAGACTTTTTCTTGTCGCTTTGACAGTTGTTTGTGCCGCGAAACTTAGCAACAGTATTCTGCAGATCTAGATTCTCGTTTGGCCTATTAATAAAGCATACACGCGCGATGTTTTTAAAATTATCGCTACCAAGAATAAAACCCACGTGACTTGTATAGATGTTAGAGCGCATGTTTGTGGCTCTCCACGTGGTAACTGGTAAGTGATTTTGACCACTTTCCGGACGTTTTTGTTTTGTGGCTTTGCTCCAAAATACTTAAAGTGCAACTATGAAATACTGCAAAAAATTGCAAAACCCTAGAACGTGAATAGCTGTTTTGTTAACAAGCAGATGCGATAAGTTGATATGACCTGGAATTTTGGGCTGTACGTGCAAACGTGTAGCATCGACTAACTACCTCATCTTGCAACGGGATCATGTCTGCTACAACAGCATTTATATCAAATGCCTATGCTGCCGTCACTACTGTTATATCAACATCAGTGCCATTTGTTCTTGAGGACTGGCAAGCATCTGTGTTATGGATTCTTATTGCCGGATTTGTCATTGCATTTATCTTAGCCTTCGCAGTTGGTGCAAATGATGTCGCAAACAGTTTTGGTACAACTGTGGGTGCTGGAACATTAACTTTGAAACAAGTAAGTTTCTTGCTCTTAAGGTAATAAGTTTTTTATTAATTTACAAATTGGTGAACTTATAGGCTTGCATCTTAGCATCAATATTTGAGACACTTGGAGCAATATTGCTAGGTGCTAAAGTGGGAGCAACAATTCGCAAGGGTATAATTGATGTTGACATTTACATTGACAATGAAGCACTCCTAATGGTTGGAGAAATCAGTGCCATGTTTGGTATGTTAGTTACATCAACACTGTTTACAAACAAACATTTTTTTCTGAATTTTGACTTTTGTTTAGCATCCGGATTGTGGCAGTTGATTGCAACATTTTTCAAAATTCCGGTATCAGGGACCCACAGTATAGTTGGTGCCACTGTTGGTTTTTCTTTGGTTGCCCGTGGTGTACAAGGAGTCAATTGGAAAAAAATGGGTCTTATAGGTAATTACATTATAACATACACTTATAGTAATTACATTAGAACATACACAATACATTATTATCTAATTGGTATTCTGAGTTGTTTTGTTTTTAATTGATAAAAAATACCAAAAAATATTTTGTTGTTAATATTTGCTTCTATATTAATAAAAACTGATTTGCTTTTAGTTGGATCATGGTTTTGTTCTCCAGTATTAGCTGGTGGAATGGCAGCAATTTTTTACTACATGCTGCGAAAATTAATTTTTCAGAAGGTATATACTTGTTGTGTCATTTAATTTTTTCCCAACAATTATTACTTTGTTTTGACAGAAAGATCCTGTCCGTCCGGGTCTAATTGCAATGCCCATCATGTATGGGTGCACTATTGCAATAAATTGTTTTTCAGTTCTTTTTTCTGGAGCTCCACGTCAGTATTTTAGAACACACTTATCTGCTAGTATATAAAATGAATAAACCTTTTATCGAAATTTTGTTTGTTCTTTTAGTTCTTGGCTTCGACAAATTAGCTCCATGGGTTGATGTTATTATAGCTATTTGTATTGGTTTTGCTGTTGGTCTGCTTGTTCAACTTGTGATGGTAAAAAAAATGAAAGCCGCAATTAACGGTAAGAACAAACCTTTGTTTCTCAATACGATTAGGTGTCCCCTTTTGGAAGGAACATTTTCATGTTTACTGTCACCACAAATGAAAACTTTTTTATACATCTATGGTAATTTAATATTAGCAAAATATCATTAAAGTAGGCACAGAGTATATGTAATAACAATATTACAAAACACTACCACCCTAGTTAATTTATCTAATGATATGTTAGCTTAGGTGACTACAGGATTTAATGTAAAATAGTATAGTGAATATATACCTTTTTTAATGAATGTGGATTGGCAATATGGTGAAAGCGACCCGTCCAACAATAGAAAATTATATTATTTTTACCTCAGCTGAGAAGAATGAAATGTGCAATCAAATGTTATTGGTGGAAAAGTCCACACCATCAATGCCTGGCCACAAAAAAACAAGCAAGTTACCAACAGTTATGGAATCAATAGCTGAAAAAGATGCTACAGATGAGAGCTGTAACACACTGGATGAAAATGGAAGTGGGGATAAAAAACATTTAAATGTAGTTCCAGCTGTTCCATCGTATCATAAAACTCAAGCCAATGAATTTATTGGTCGGTAAAATACTCATGTGATATGTGTGTACAATGCGAACATCATATACTCAAAACAATACATTACAACATGTGCAGGAGCTGAAAAGTCAAGACGTGTGCGAATCAATTCAGAACAACAGGTTTCACCCAGAACAATTGAGGTGTGTTTAATTTGCATCAACTTGATTAAATAAGTTTTAGTATAGGGCACTTTCGAAATGGGGTCACCTATTGTTTTCACTCCATTTTTCTGTTTAGCGTCTGTTTGTTTATATGTTGTGGTCAAAACACAGTCAGTAAAATTTGTGCACATGATGATAGGTAACTAAAGTTGTGCAATGACAACTTTGTACCCCAGTTCATCGACTGGTTGACTCACAGGACCAAAAGCCCAAAATTTTTTAAACTGCTAAATTCATTGAAGAAATTTTTCTAGAAGTTTCATTTTATTAATGGTTAGTGTATTGCCAGTATTAAAATTGCATTTAATGAGTTTGGGTTAGGTTCGCCTATTTTTTGTTTTTAGGAAGGGTTTATTTACAGGCTGTTCAGATTTGTTCATAGCTTTTGGTCAAGAAAGAGTTGTTAAATTTACCTTTAAAATTTTGACACATAAAATGGTCATCTAAAGCTGTGTGTTGACAACTTTGAACCCAGTTTACCCATTGGTTGACCAACAGCACATCAAAACATAGAACTAACAATGCTACATTTAATAAAGTAATTGATGTTGGAATTCAGTTTTACATGGTTGGTACAAGGGAGCATTTAAATACATTTTTTGAGTTTTGTTTTGGTTCATGATCTTTATACCCCGAAATAGGATTTTTGTTCACAGGTCATATATGTTAGAAAAACTAAGGTAAATTAGTTAAAATTGTAAATGCTTTTAGATAAGGTGATCCCTTCAGTTGTTACTCTCACAGACTTAAAAATATGTTTTTATTCTTGTTGTTCTGCCCCTAGTGCAAACTAATACAACTCTTTGGGAGTGATTGACAGGGTTACAAGCCATGCAGTGCATTAGTTGGTATCAGACCACTGATTCAAGCATAAAGCAGACATTCACATNTTTCGGTTTTCGAAAAAGTAGAGAAAAAAATATCTGCTTCTGTTCTGTACATACATTATAGTGAACCACAATTTCTACAATTTGCGTGTGTGGGGACCCATGCGTTTTTGCCTGCAGAAACAACCATGTTATAAAAAGCTTAAGTAACTATGGGACCCAATGCGAAATGACACAGTCAATATATATGCATTTTTAAATAAGGTAATAGTGTATATGGAACCCCCCCATGGTGAAAGCCACCCTTCTAGTTATTAATCTGTTTGTTATTATTACTCTGCGAAAGACAATGTGTAACAATAGCTCTGCTGCCATATTTTTCACATGATGAACGCCAAACCTTAAGTGTAATTGATTTCTTTGAATTGAAATTTTAGGAAGCAAAAAGACTAAGGCAGCAACGTTCAAAGCGTTCCAAATCCGTAGGACAGGAAAGTCATGGATCTGTAAGAATTCCACCTTTGCTGCAACTTGAAAAGGGTGTCTTGAAGGTAAGAATAAAGCAAAACCTATAAGACGGTAAAAAGTACAATGTGACTGGTTATAGGTCTGCTTCTGAAGAGGACACATTTTTTTATTAGAGAACTCCAAAGTAGAATAGCTTCTGGTATAGTTCTTTCGATTCCAGAATATCATATCAAAGTGTTTAGTTTTTGAGAGAATGATAGATAAAATTGCAAGTAACAAAACAAAAATTAGGGTCTGTTTTTTTCAACTTTAAGAAATACCTTATGCCCTCTAACAAGAGTTCCCTGTAAGTGAGGGTGAATTTCCTTTAATTGACCAAAGAAGTGTTTATTATTGCGTGCAAAGGGTAGAAAAATGTCTACAAGTGAATGGCTTAAGCAAGCAAGGCAACTGCAATGCAAGCTTAAATGATCAACAATGCATCTAAATGTTGAAAAACATTGTTTAATGCAGACCACAATTCCTTCACCATCAGTTCAAGATATACAAGATGAAATTCGTCGCAATTTCTCTGAGCCAGCTATGGTAACGCTCACTGAAAAGTCTGATGCAGACATATATGAAGTTTTTATTAATCGACAAAGAAAAATGATCACAATCCAAAGAAAACGATCAACATCTTGTGATCCACTTGAAAGTGCTTTGGTATGATTTCTAAAAAATTATACTCTAACCAGTTTTGTAGCTTAATTATGTTGAAAACTAATGGAATATCGTGGTTCATCCAGCTGTAATGGAAATGTCCTTACAGAGAGAAGGAAGTCAAGGAAGTGAGTTGGAAATGGATCATATATCATCTACACTGTTGGGAGGGACTAAGTTAGATGAACCGTTTGATGACAGTGATGAAGAGGGATTGGTAAAAGCATAATTTTTATGGGTCCCCAATCCCCCTTCTATGAAAGGGACACATATTGTTTTTACTCTGTTTTTTTGTGTCTTACGTGAGTTTGTTTCCATGTTTTGATCTAGAAAGAGTTGTTCAAACATGTTTACATTTTTACACATGATAGATAGGTATTAAAAGTTCTGCACTGACAACTATTCACCAAAGTTTTCCCATTGGTTTACCCACAGGCCCCCCCAAACTTAAAAATTTTAAAACAGTAGTATTTAACAAAGTAAGTCTCGTAGAAGTTTCTCAGTTTGATAGTTTACATAATGCAAAGTATTTCAAATGATCTTTAATTTGGATTCACCTATTTTTTTACCTTTTTAACCCCAAATATTCAGTTTTTTGTTTACATGTCCCTTACTTTGAACATGCTAATCCAAATGTATTGAAATTTAAAACAGGGATATATAGGGTGCTTCTCATTGGTTGTTTTTTGCACATAGATCATCACTACACATTATTTAACTTTTTACTAATTTTCAAAAGGTTATGAATCATGCTGAATCCTCAGAACATTTGCCGCCTGCTTACCCAAAAATATACAGTGGTGCAATTGAGGAGGGATTTCGAAGACTTTCTACGGCACAACAAGACGTCATAGCTATTAAGGTAAATACCCATTTTTTTAACTGTTTTATAGTCTGGTTGTAGGTAAATGATAAGGTCAATATGGATCAACTATTGTAAAAGATTGGCATGCTAAGTCTATTATTGGCCTACAGTTTAAGAGGTTTAAACGTAATACATGCATTTGTTTTTTCTGTTATCCTAAACAAAAACATCATGTATACTCCCTTTTATGTGTTCCTTTTATGTGTTTGCAGATGCTTTACTTTATTTATTTATTGTTACATTTTTGGCACAGTTAGATTTACCATAGATGTGTGTGATGAAAGTAAACCCATGTAAAATTGCAAAGATGTTTTTTGAACAGATTGGACAAAACGATGAAGAAATAGAAAAGGCTCAAGAAGCAACAAAAGATGAAATAATGGAGGTAAAACTAAAAGATGAAATGGATTTAATTTTGTGATGCATATTTTTATTAATAGGCACAGGAAGGAAGAATGGAAATTCGAAAAATCTTTAGTTTTCTACAAATTTTGACAGCTTGTTTTGGTGCATTCGCTCATGGTGGAAATGATGTTAGGTATGCAGAAGCAGTTTTAAAATGTTCTAGGGCTACCAAATGTTTAGTTTTTAAATAAATAGCAATGTTAAGGCTTCTACAGTGATGGCAGCAATTGTTTTCTTGTTTTTTTTTCTGATTTTGTTTGCTGTTTGTCCATACAATTTTGACATAAAATGTTTGACCGATTTGGATAAAATTGATACAGGTGGTAGATATGGTCATAAAGATGTGACATCTGTTTGATTTGATCCCATAACCCCAGTGGTTACCTGCAAACCTAAAAGAGTGAAAGTTGTGATACATAAATGCAAGTGAAGTTGTTTCAATTGATCAACAAACACTTGAGTTGGAGACTTTGTGTCATTAGCTTAGTGACCTAAAACCCCTATTTGCCATGCATACTAGTGGTACATTTTTTCACGATGACTGATTTGGATAAAATTTTAATACACTTTAGTTGTGGTCAATGTGGTTGGTTTTTTGATTTGCCCAACCCCACCACCCCAGGAGTTATCTTGCCAACCCACTAAAATGGGTCAAATTACTAAACAATGTTTAAATTTAACTATATTTAAACAATTTGTTAAACATCCATTGTGGTGCATAGGTTTCTATGCTTTATAATGAAATTGGACGAATTGTAGAACATGCCATTTTAGTACACAACCCTACTACTCCAGCAATTACCCTGCCAGCCCCCTAATATGGGTCAAATTCATGAACAAATCCCAAACTGCATGCCATTGTGGCACATTTTTTGCAGTGTTAAACCATATACCCCCAGCATTTGACCTGCTAGCCCCATAAAGTTTGTTAATTCCATGCGTTTTTTACAGAAACAATCATGTCATAAAAGCGTAGGTACCTATAGGACCCAATGTAAAATAATGAAGCAAATGCGTAGGCTTAGAAATTGTGTTAAAGTGTAGGTGTGATTGCAGTTTGTTGAAAGCCAGCCTTCTAGTTATGATTTCGCAACAAGTGAATATAAAGTCTTATGGCCAGTAAACATGACAAAGTTATGTTGTTATGTTAAACTTTTTCAAACCAAAATTTACTATTTGTGGACCAGGGCGGTCAACCTGTGTTTTGCATCATTGCAGCCTGCACTCCTGCCAATGTTGCCAACTCAAAGCCTAAGCAATACTCAACAGTCTTTTGCTCAATAAATTATGATACTATACTAAATTACTTGTTGCAGTAATGCCATTGGTCCCCTCATTGCAATATGGATAATATATCATGAAGGAACAGTCCATCAAAAATCCTATACACCTCTTCTTATTCTTCTTTATGGTGGTGTTGGAATATGTTGTGGTCTATGGGTTTGGGGGAGAAGGGTCATAAAAACCATGGGGCAGGATCTTACAAATCTCACTCCATCTAGGTAAGGCTTGTGATATTGTAAATCACCTAACAAAACTAAAATAACTAGTGTTTTTATTTCAGAGGTTTTGCCATTGAATTGATGAGTGCCATTACTGTTTTAGCTGCTTCCAACAGTGGGTTACCTGTTTCAACCACCCACTGCAAGGTTTGTTTGACTGTTTGATACATCTACCAAGTTCACTACTTAACTGGTTATGGGCTACCTTCCTAAAGGGAACATATTGTTTCCACTTTGTTTTTTACCCCGCTGGGTGGTTTCGGATGAAACTTTTCCAGGTGGTCGATTTAACCATAATGGTGTGTCATCAGTTATGATTGTTCTCAATGTAATGTTTTTATTTCAATGTTCTTAAACGGGGTTTTAACTGGTAAGATTAGTTCATTGTGGTGTTGTAACTTTTGTTTGTCCCAATAATTAGTGGTCACCCAATCATTCCCCACGCTGATCAGATATTTGCGTGTTAATTTAATTTTAAACAATTTGTCAAAATTCCATGCGGGTGGAATAAATTTGGGCATGACATCTTGTTTCATGTGATTAAAGATAATCCAGGTGCTAGGTTGGTTTATAGGGCATCAGATTGTGTGTGCAAACTTAAAACAATGGCAAATAGGATGAAATTTCAACAAATTATACATTGGGTGTGAGGATGTTGTTGTCAAAATTGCTATTCTAGTAGCATCAAGACCAAGTCCTATACTAATTTTGGCAAATGATGCACAAAATTAAAAGCAACAAAACTGATTCCCTTGATTCTGCTTTGAACATTCCTAGATGTGTAATCATATTTCACACGTTAAATTAAATAAGGAATCTTCTATCATATTCACCACAGTTGACATTTATATGGTTTAACACCTAATCAACAATTATAAATGTGAAGCATTTCTGCTTGCAAAAACATGTAAAATGCCTTAGTAACTAGGGGCACAATGTAAATAATTTTGTGAAAGTACGTCACTTTTTTGTTGGGTTGTGGTGTATGTGAAATGGAAAGTTGGTGAAACCCATCATTCTATTTGCTACAAATTTTTTTATTTATTTTGTAACTTTAAAAGGTGACTTGAAGTGACATGAAAAGGTTTTCAGTCTCAAACTGTTTTTCAGGTTGGAGCAGTCGTGGCTGTGGGTTGGGTGAGATCAAGAGAAGCAGTAGATTGGAAAATTTTTCGGAATATTGTTGTTGCCTGGTTTATTACTGTACCTATAAGTGGTGGTTTGAGTGCCCTAATATTTTTAATTATTAGAGCTGCTGCTGGATTAGACACCTAGTCCCGTTGTGGTGTTGCATGTAATTACTCAGTACACAATCCTTGTTTTACCTTCAACCATACCTGGTGTTTTATCAATTAAATCCTGTGATTTGTTGTCAGTACTGATTTTAACAATAAATGTGCTTTTATGTGAAGAAATATGATATTGCGATGCGTTCAATCTTATCCAAATATTGTTTTTAATATTGACAACTCTTGTGCAACAATTGCTACTTGTACCTATCCGCTTAACAAAATTCAAATTGCATTATGATTGTGTGTAGTTGTACATAAATTTCACGAGTGTGCGAGTTGGTCGACCACTCATTCCACTACCCAGATATGGGTATTCTTTTTCATTGCTTTTCATGGTGCCAGCAATGTCCATGTGCATCCATTTAATGTCCTCTTTGATAAAATGGTGCAGAAATGCTGCTGCAGTACAGGCTGCCCCAGCTCGTCCACCACTGCCAACATTGTTAACATCAGCAAGTTTTGCAGGTTTGACTTGTTTTGAATAAAATTTGAACAATGGCATCCGCCAGACTCTGTCTCCTGTAGTTATTGCGGCCTGTAAGGTGAATACTTGTCATTATTTTTTAATTGTACAGTGTTTCACATGTAAAGAAAAATATTTAATTTTGTAATGCACCTCATTCATTTGTTCCCACAATTTGTCATCATTCGAAAATACACCAGCAGCTGCTCCACCTAAAGCAACCATGATACCACCTAAAAATTAAAATATTTTAATAATGCACATTCACAAACCATGTACTGTTACAGGAACTCACCTGTTAAAGTAGCAACGTTAATTACCGCAGAGGGATTTAAATCCTGTGCATAGTTAAGGGCATCAGCAAGAAGAAGCCTCCCTTCAGCATCAGTATTGTCAATCTAACATCACAACATAAATATGTTTTCTTTAAATAAATCTACAGCCTTGTACACACCTGTATGGTTGAACCATCCCTTGCAACAACAACATCACCTGGCTTGCATGAAGTGGAACTTGGCATATTTTCACACAATGGAATTAATCCTAACAAAAAAGAAACTTCAAAAAATGAAAATTTCAAATCTACAAAAATTGACCGCTGGTATCACTGTACCTATAACATTTACATTCAAATTTAACCTGGCAGCTGCCAGTATGGCTGAAGCAACTGTCGCAGCACCACCCATGTCTGCTCGCATTTCATCCATAGCTTGTGATGGTTTGATGCTTATGCCCCCACTGTCAAATGTCACTCCTTTTCCAACCAAAACCAATGGATTTGTTGTGTTTGTTAATGGGCTGAAAATACAAACAATAAGCATTGGGTCTGTTCATCAGTAATACCATAACAGGATCGAATACAAATAACTAGGAAGTTTACCTTTTGTAGTTAATTTTTAAAAACCTTGGTTCTTCAGCTGAACCTTTGGCAACAGATAAAAATGCTTGCATTTTTTCTTTCTTAATCCAATCTTTATCAAAAACCTCCACAGACACATTCTCTATGTTAAAACATAATACGTCATACATTGATTGCACCTTTTGGTGGTGCCACAATCAATAAACAGCTTTAAGTCCAGTTGTAACTTAACAACTTGCCATTTTTGAATGCCTGTAAAACCGCATCAGCAAACTGAATTGGTGTCATCAAATTGGATGGACTCTCCATTAAATATCTAGCAAAGTTTTGGCATTCTGCATATATCTTTCCTTCATCCCAATCGGAATCTAATAATTGCAAGTAAACCAACAACAGCTTTGGCAAATTACAGTTCATTTACTTAAAATTGCTTCAATTGACCTTTACGAGTTGGTTGAATTTCTTTTGGAAACTTTTTTCTCTCCGACTCTTTGTAGTTCCAAGCAGCAAGATAAACACCCTCTGCAGCTGCTTTTGGTCTTTCAGTAATATCAACCACCACTGTGTCAACTCCACTATCGATAAATGACCTAATACCAGCTCCAAAATGTATACAACAATAATTGCTCCATTAGACAACAATCATTGTTTCACTGAACATGAGGTTACCTGCGGTGGCCAGCCTAATGTTTTCATTTTTTTCATCCATAGATTCTTGCAAACTTTCAGATACAGTTTGAGAACCAAGACCAACAACAGATATCATGGGATATTGTTGAATAACATCATAAAACACTTTTGCTGAACCACATTTTATCTCTCCCGCATGCTTCAGGACATTAGAAAGTTTATTGTCCCATTTTGTATCAAGTTCTTTAAAAAAACTGCCTCTGATGTCACACTTTTCATTTTTTGCTTGTGTATATACGCCAAGTAGAAGCCCATTCTAAACAAATCTTGTTGATTATAATAATATATTGTATTTTTAGACAAAGATAAATACCTTGTGGCAAGCTGCACTTGTTGAAATAAATTCTGTAAACTTTGGAGTTTTCCAGTTCTTTCTTAGTATAGAATATCTAGCATACATTACAGTTCAACTTGGCACACTGCTTATTCTGGAAAGTAGTCAACCGTGCACAACAGAAAAGTTGAGATATTTCATTTTCCAAAAACTTCCTGGCAATAAATGTTAGTATTTTTAATTCATAGTTTTGTATTGTCATGCTAACCCATTAAAAACACTATCACAATCAGAAAGTGCAAAATCATTTGGAAATGCACACAGTTTTTACAGACATTTTTGCTTCTGTCTCATTAGTAGTAATACTAAACACCAAATTCCTTTTTTTATTTATCCAATCCTTTTGGTGACTGGCTCTTAGTTGCATTTGTAAAATAGATTTGAAATATTAAAATAACAAAAAAATAATCTATTCCAAAAAATCTGCGACAGAATAAGTAATTACAATCATGCAGTTCCTTCTGGTAACATCTGATGTTTTAGTACCCCAAGTATTATAATTATTGCCTCTATTATTTTGGTGTTTAAAGCAACTACCATGTTATCCATGCTGCCTATGCAAGATCTTGCATTTTTTTATGTCAGTGCAAGCTAGTTCACCAGACCTGTTGCACTTTGCCTTAAAAAAAACTTTGTAGGGTCAAGTTCAGTTGTAAGGTCACCTATACACAAATCTTGCAAACCGTTTTTTAAACTGAAATTTAGACAGTACATTGTATATGTTAGGTTTTGTAAACTATCATCTCAAAACAATTGCATGTTTTAATTAATATTCTTAAAAGCAGGAATAATATCCATTAACTGATAGTCTTGTGATGGCTGATGGGTCTTCTGCACATGTTTTTTACTTTAAAAAGTTGCATTATGACATTGGTTCTTGAAGCCTTGCTACAGATCAGTCGAATATGCATTATTAAAAAAAAATCTTGTTGATCCCATGTGGTAAAAAGTGGGCCACACGTGGTGTATATAATCACATACCGCATAGTGATACCATTTTGGTTAAAAAACATGTTTGTTTACTTCAATTGTTTGTTTTGACTTTGTATTGTGTTGAACCGGTATCCATTCCGCGATCGTTGGGCCTAACATTTATCTGGCATCTTGTAAAAATCTTTGCTCCTGATCTAGGTCACCAGGTCAATGTTTATGTTTCCGATGACAGCATTTAAACAACCGTAAAAAATTTCAACACCTATGACACCATGACGCGGCTATTTCCAACAGTGTTAACCAAATTAAAGAATTGCCATATTTTACAGACGTTTACAAAAAAAACCACTATTGTCTGCAGAAGCACCAGCAGAACTGTTGCCACCAACAGCATGCGTTTTTAAAGGGGAATTCCCCCTACCAAAACCTTGGAGGAGATTGCAGTATGCATACTTGGATAAACAAAAACAAAAAACTTTCACTATACTGGAACCGATTTTTATTTCAGAACGTATGATTAAAAATTTATGCTACTACACACTTAAATTATTTTCCAGTAAAACACAAATCACGGACTTGCGGAAAATGCGGTTCCGATTTTAACGACAAATTCATCCGGATTCCGGATTGGGTACAGTTGCGGTTTATCCGAAGGCGAAGACGTTTTTTAAAGCCTGGCGCTATTGGTTGATCGGAAAATTACCTTAATTGAACTAGAATTCATTCAAAATAAAACCATTGTAATAATACAATGTGACGTTACGCCTTGAAGTCCGAAAACAAACATGGCAATTGACTGTTCCGTCATAAGCGCGGTAACAATGCTCGTCAGTTAGTCATCCAAGGGGTTACGATGTTTCAATATTGTGGACTGGGGCACAATGTAGTAAAATAAAGCAAGAATCTAACAATAAGAAGTTGTTATGATTAAACATGTAATTGTGCAACTGTTTAGTGTGTGAATGCAATGCTACAAAGAAAACCCGTAATGAAATACCATTCGTATCTCCAGTTTCATCCGAAATAGGAAAGATCTTGATTAACCGAAGTTTACTGTTACCACAAATGTTTGTGACGTGTTGCTCAAATATTTCCATTAAATACGAATTTACAGTTTGGGAAATGCCAAACTTTGTCAAGTTGTGAAAAATCTTGTTTCCAGGAATATTTAAAACGAGAAAGTATGGGGGATTCGCAACTCAACCGAATTCGTGGAATAGTCGTCAATTATGTTGATAAGGTATTTTAGTGATTAATGAGAAACTGTTGTGTTTTAGTTTTGCTGATTACCATGTATTTTTGTGCTTAGCATCAGTATGAATCAGCGCTGTTCTGGGCAGACAAGGCTGCATCTTTATCAAACTGTAGGTGTTTATTCGAACTATCTATCTGGTTATAAATCTAACAAGGCAAAATAATATTGTGGCATTCAGATCATACAGAGGATGTGTACAGTCTTGCTCAATGTATGTTTTTATTGAAACAATTTGAAAGAGCTGCACTTCTTATTACTAAGAGAAAACTTCATCTCAGCAAACTTGCATTCAGGTGTATATGTTATTGCATGTAGCGTATAATAAAGCCAGCAGGTGGTAAAGTTTTTTTAAAAATAGTGTGGTTGTTTTATTTTTAAACTGTGTTTTCACAGGTTCCTTGCAGCAAAATGTTATGCCTCCAGCAAAGACTGGCAGGTTGCACTAGACCTGTTGGACTTGCGGCAGAAAGAAAATCCATTGGACATACCAAAATCATTGGCATTGGATTCTGAGAAGATTGAAGGGATTCCCGATGACCAGGTGCATGTTTTTACATGCACGTAATGTTGTACAAAAATTTACAATTTTTTCTAACCAACAGGACATAATTAGCTCCATTCACCTTTTAAAAGGCGACATTTACGAGGCTATGGACATCAGAGAAATTGCAGCAGATTGTTACAAGGTAAGTGTTGACTGCCAAGACTGTACAGATGATAAATTTAGATGTCATTTAAACATCCCCAATTGTGTGAAAACACTAGTCTATTTAAATTTGTTAATGCTAAGGTATATATGCTCACTGACAAACCCATTCCCAGGATGCACTCAAAGCTGATGTTTTCTGTTATGAAGCTTTTGAGCATTTAATTGGTCATCACATGTTGCGAGCAGATGAAGAGCAAGACCTAATAAATTCTCTACCGTTTCACAAGCAATGTAAAACTGCAGAGGATCAGAAACTTGTGCAGTTTTTGTACAATATTAAGCTTAAAAAGGTATGTATAATAATACAGGTTCAACTGTGAATTATATGCTTGCACATTTTTGGTACTGACATCTGCCTTAAATAATGCTGGTTCAAAGTATACTACAAATTGATCAATATGAAGATGACCTTACGTATTTAAATGACAGTATAACAAGCCAGGTCAGTTCACCATTCCCAACAATATGGAACAGTTTAATGAGAACTTGGATGTTGGAACAAGTTTAGCAGAGAGACATTATTACAACTGTGAATTTCAAGCAAGTTATAATATTTCACAGAGGTAAAGTCCATGATCAAACTACAAACAGTTTGTTACTTATCCAATGTTTTTTAGGATTTTAAAGCTTGATCCATATCACAACAGTTGCCTTACCCTACATGTTGCACTTCTGGTTGAACTTAGTGAGCCAAACAAGCTCTTTTACTTAGCTCATCGTTTGGTTAATAGTTATCCTGAATTGCCAGTAAGTGCAAATCCTAGGTTTACATCACATTTTGTATGTCAATTTTGATAAATGTTGCATACACAGATATCATGGTATGCAGTTGGTTGTTACTATCTCCTGCAAAAGAAACAAGACTTGGCAAGAAGATATTTGCTGAAAACCACATTGTTGGACAAGGTTTAATCAATACCTTTCTCTCCATTTTGCAGTAATTATGGGTTCCTTTTCTGAAGGGAAAACATTGTTTTTACTCTGTATTTTTTTATAATTTGACAGATTTTAAAACAAGGCATTGTGGTGTATTGATTTGTTTATTTAACACCACACCCCCAGTGGTTACCCCACTAGGCCGCTAAAGTGTAAAATATTTAGCTGCAGTTTGTCCATGCACTTTCTAATGAATATTTGGATAAAACTTTCACAGCTGGTAGATATGGTGGTGTGTCATCAACTTAATTTGTTATTAAACAATGTCTAAAATTGAACAGCCCCAGCAGTGACCTTGTTAGCCCCACAAAGTTGGTCAAACTAGTTAATGATGTCAAAAGTGGATAAAATTTAGATAGTTTTGAGAACATGCCATTGTGGTACATTGATTGCTGTGTTTAAAAACCTTATAGCTGTAGTTGTTGACCTGCTAGCCCGTTTTGTAGAGTGCCATCATGGTGTATCGTTCCTTTTTTTAATTATTGTTATGACCACAAAGTCTTTTAGTAAATCAAACAAATTGTACGGAATTTAAAAAATATCTGCTGCAATTTTGGACATGTTCCTAGACAAATGCATAATCCACAACTTGCATTTGTTCGACCAATGCATTCCTATGGGAGTCTGGGACCCATTGTAAAATAATGTGGTGAGAGTGTATGTGGATTGAAAGTGTGGTGAAAGCCACCCTAGTATTCATGTAAAAAATTAATTTAGGATAATCAACGCAATATCAGCTTACTATAATTGTTTAGATGTATGGTCCGGCATGGCTAGCATATGGACATTCATTTGCTGCTGAAAATGAGCATGACCAAGCAATGGCTGCTTACTTCACTTCATCACAACTTATGAGGGGGTGAGTAATCAGAACTAATTTATTTTGAAGAACTGATTTCAAGCATCTACCAAACATATTTTTTTACAGTTGTCATCTTCCATTTCTTTACATTGGACTGGAGTACAGTGTAACCAACAACACAAAACTTGCTGAAAAGTTCTTTTCTACTGCACTTGACATTTGTCCAGATGATCCTCATGTTTTGCATGAAATGGGGGTCGCCTCTTATACAAATAACAAGTACGCATTGTGGGATATATGATATACTTTATGTGTTCCATGCAAAAACAGTGTTTTGTGTATGCTGTGTATTTTATGTGACAAAAAGCATTCAATGTTTAGTTTTCAAAAGGCCTTGAAGTATTTTACAAGTGCATTGGAGCAAGTTCAAGAACTAGGAGAGGAAGTAATGGTTGCAGAGTGGGAGCCACTTTTAAACAACCTTGGACATGTACACAGGTAAGCAAGGATAAATAAGTAATATGCACTGGATGTTGTTGTGATGGTATAAACTAGTGATGTACCGAGCTTCGATTTGGGGAATTTATTTGGCCGAATCAGTGACTTTGACGAAGATTTGGTTGCCGAATCGTAATTAATTTTATACACACAAAAAAACATTCTGGAAAATCAACAAGAATGTCAGGGCCTTATTGCTAATTGTCATTACTGTAATGATGTTTGTTTTAAGGCACACATGTATCTTTTCCGCCTAGGTACCTAATGTTTCAAACTGAGCCATAACCAACAAGTTTAACAACTACAAAATGAAACAAAGAATTTATGATTATTCAGTTTTATAACAATAAAACTATTAGACAGTTTTTTATGCATAGTATTTATTTAAGCACTATGTTTAGCGTAAGGGTTTGAATGGCGCCATAAATAACTTGGTTGATTCGGCTGAATTTATTACGCAAAAACTGCCGAATATTCGATTTTGGTCAGAACCTAATTTAGCCTATTTGGTGCATCACTAGTATAAACTGCACTTTTTGTGTATTATCCTTGTTTTTTATGTCCATAGCAATAGATAAATTTATTTTATAGCAATAGAAATTGACAAAAAATATTTGTGTAGAAACTACACCTTGTTTGTTTGAAGTTCGGCAACTTTTTTTACACAGTATGTTGTATTTGATCATACCACAACGATATTTAAATTTTTTTTTGATTAAGGAAGTTGGAAAACTACTCTCAGTCATTGGAATATCACAAACAGGCCTTGATGTTGGTTCCACAATCAGCTGACACTTACACAGCTATTGGTTATGTATGTAGTTTCATGGGATATTACATGGAAGCTATAGAGTACCTACATAAGGTAAACATTTTAAAATGCTGTAGATGATATTTACACCATTTGATTTGCTGCTATAAAATGACCACAATGTGTAACAAAGCATGCTCTTGTATCGCAGTCACTTGGTTTACGGAGAGATGATGCATTTACGTCAAGTTTACTGGATGCAGTCGTGGAGCAGTTTGCTGCCAGCGACACACCTTTCTATGGTTCAGCCTCTAGTTCCCAGTACAAACAGGAAGGTGGGTAAATGCATTTCAGGCAGTAGATATGTTGTTGTAAACAATAATATAGATGTTTGTATTGTAGATTCATTGATGGAATTCGCTGATGAATCAAGCAATGGGCGTTTTCTTCGTCATCGCCGCCAGAAACTAGTTCAACCAACGTTTTCCGACGCATCAGGGGAAAGCACGACCACTCCTTCACCAGGAACTCATCACGCATTTGAATTCAACTCGTCTAGGAAAACTGAGCAAAGCGTTACACCAGATAGCGGACAATCGTTTGTGGGGATTACCCCGCCCAACCTTAGCACTCCGGTTTCCAGCATTTCGGCACTCGCAAACTTTGCCGACTCAGTCTCATCTCGTGACGTCAGCCTCTCCGCCATCCTAAGTAGGGAAAGTCCCCGAAAAGCATGGCCGGGGGCCGGTGAAGACCCCGCGGGCAAACCAGACAAGGGAAAGAAGACGAATAGCTCGCCACAAACTCAAACCGCTAGTTCTTCTCAGGATTGCACGACAAATGACAGACGGTCGTTCAGAGGCGATTTAACACTTTCTACGACTGATGACATGGAATTAGACGAGTCTTTAGATACTTGATTTGGATAAAATTTCAATATTAGTATGGATCCCCTTATGGATTTATTATGGATTTCTGTTTGAAGCACATATTGTTAGTGTCTATGGAATGACATTATGGTGAAAGCCACACTTCTAGTTTATTTACTGTTGCTGGTAGTTTCAGGGGCTTACCTAATATTTTTTGGAAAACTATTAGTTTTGTCCATCTAACGAAACGGACCTCAGTTTAAATTTAACAGTATTTTTATTTCATGTACGTTTGCTTATATTTCATGCCTTGGTTGCATTTTTTCCCCAGTAACTATAGTCCTTGCAAATCAGATTTGTGTTTTTGCAGGTAAAGGTTAGGTCAGGGTATATACTTCTGTACATGGCAGCTGCTGTAACCCTTCAGCTGGGACAGTGTGGAACTCAAATCGGACACGAACTTTTGTCTGTTCTGCACGAAGAAGCTACAAGTTATCAGTATGGAGACCGCCGTGATTACTATGACATATCATTAAAAACATTTTTCAATGACACGCAAAGTGGGAAACATGAAGCAAGATCAGTTATGATTGACATGGAGCCAAAGGCAGTTAACTGGGCACTCCAAGAAACTGCGGGAAAAGAATGGCGATACGCGAAGTCGCAACAATTTGTCCAGAAAAGCGGATCTGGAAACAATTGGTCTTGCGGTTTCAAAGTCCACGCTCCAAAATGCAAGGATGCAGTCATTAACGTTATCAGGAAAGAAGTTGAAAAATGCGACCACTTTGGCGGTTTTCTGCTTTTAATGAGTCTTGCTGGTGGCACTGGATCGGGTCTTGGCTCGTTTGTGGGCGGTCTGCTCCGTGACTACTTTCCTCGGGCTACAGTGTTCAACCCTGTTGTATGCCCTTACACGAGTGGCGAAGTTGCGGTCCAAAATTACAACGCCGCGTTATCTCTCTCACACATTTGTTCAGTTGCTGATGCCATTTGTCTTTTGCACAACAATCAGCTGCATGAAATTTGCCACCGCTTGCTCGGAATTAAACAAGTTTCATTTCACGACATGAACAAACTTGCCGCCCATCAGCTTGCTTCTGTACTTCTGCCGACTACGCAAATTAAACATTCTATCTCACGTTTTCAGAATGTTTTGAATGATATCGCATCTGCTCTTGTTTGTAACAGCCAGTATAAAATGTTGGATATAAAGTGCGTCCCTTACATGGCTCCACAGACAATGGCTTTTAATACTTTTCAATGGGAAGGCTTGACAAAAAGGATGTTCCAAATGATGCTCACTGATCATCACATGGACGAGGGTCTTAATTGGCGAGCGAACTTGACGAAACTGAACGGACAAACGCGACGCACTTACCCTAAGTACGTTTCAACTCTTTTACTTACGCGTGGACAAGGAGCAAGTTCGCATGATCAACTAACACAATTTGCGGATTCAAGGTTGTATCCGACGTGGATGGTGCCGACATGCAGGAATAGTATCTGGAAAACGGACTTGCCGTTTCGAAAATATGAAAAAAGTGTCGCGCTTCTCAGCAACGGCACTTCGTGCATAAAACCGTTAAAAGTACTCACTGAGAAAGCATGGGATATGTTTGGTTCCCGAGCTTATGTACATCACTATTACAAGTATGGACTTGAGGAAACCGATTTTATAAACGCTTTTGCAACTGTCGAAAACCTAATTAATTCTTACAAACTACTGTAGCTCTGCCGGGTTTTGTGGCGTGAAAATGTTACAGTATACAGGAGATTAAACTTAATGTGATGATTAGGTAATGTCGCAGTTATTTTGACCCATATAAGCGCCATAATTTAGCGGTTTTTATATGTTACGGATACGTTATATTTTTTCTGCTGCAGGATAATTGTTTACAATTGAGCGGTCATAGATTTTGAACAAATATTTGTAGTAGAAAAAGCAGGATATACTATAGCAAGATGGCTTCTGTTGGTGGAAGAGTTCACTCCTTGACAAATCTGTCGATATACTGCGTCGTAGAAAACCTTCCTATGTACGGCGCGGATGTTCAATCTCTTCCCTTGGTCATGAAAAATCGACTTATTTACCTGCTTTGCAAAAGGGGATTGCTGGATGACACGAACCTTGACAAGTTTTTGAATGGCACCCACAAAGAATTAGATCTCAGCGAATGTTTGATATCCGATCAATCACTTTTAACCATTGCTAAAATATGCACTCATCTTTTGAAAATAGACTTAAACTCTCCCAAGGGTTTTAGAAAGGCCCCAACTTCAGTTGGCATAAAACGATGCGCTGAAAATTGTAAGTTTCTTCACACAGTGTTTTTAAGACGGTGCGAAAATGTAGGTGACGACGGAATCATTGCAATCGCAGAAAACTGCCAGTTTCTCCGCCAGCTAAATATTTCCGGTTGTGTGTCTGTGGGTGATGACAGTTTGAAGGCACTGGCAACGCACTCCAAACGGTTGGCACATATAAATTTTTCCTCTACTTTTGTTACTGATGATGGAGTTCACAGTCTGTCCAACGGTGTATGCAGCGACTCGTTGAAGGAAGTTCACATGAGTGACTGTAAGTCATTAACTGACTTGTCTGTGGAGTGTGTGGTGACTTCTTGTCCGAGGTTGGAGGTTCTTGTCTTTCACGGATGTCCTGAAATGAGTAGCCATGCACAATCTGTTCTACAAGAACATTCAACGGGAAGATTGAGAATGAAGCACATGACTTGGACAATCTATTGATTGATGTTTGTTTAGCTTTTCAAACAATAGGTGTTACTTGCTTTCTTTTTGTAGCCTACACTGTGTTACGTTAACTTTAAAATATCCAGGTGCACAAATCCTATGACTGTTTTACAAAATGCATCGAGATGCTAAGTTCAATACTGAAATTTGTAAAGTCGATCGTCTCCTACTATTTAATAGTTGGTGGTTTACCAAAAAGTCGTGAGATTTGCAGCAGCTTGTTGATTGGTCAACACAACTAATAGCTAAAATCGAACACATGTGCAAAAATACGAAAAATGTGAGACGGCATTGTAAATGAATGTTTTTCGATGGAATTCATCACGGCTTTTAATATTACAGTATTGATTATATTCTGGTTTCAACCCACGGACTTTAGTCGTTTGATACTTTTGTACGACGTAGTTTATATAATAAAATAGGATACTTTGTTGTCTTGTTCTGCATTCTGCCCTTGATAACTAAATGCTGATTTTACTTATTAATGGGTATTTGAACTGTTATTGAAGTTCTTTTGTTTTAAAATCAGGAACATGAAAACGGACATTAAATATTATGATGAACACCGAAACAACAACACACATTGATAACGAAGAACTCAATCCGTGGTCGAAGGGGTTTGGATTTAACATTGCGTTGGAACCAAAACTTCACCCGTTCCGCAATTTAGTCGCACTGAATTTGTACGCATTCGAAGCCCCGCGTTTAACTTTAAACAGCCTGTTGTGCACTTCACCAAGTCCCGCATATTGATCGCATCGAATATTCACCCAGCATTGCCTGTAAACCCACAGACTATGCGCTCTTCCGTTGCCCCGCCCTACAACTTTTACCAAATGCCGCCTTTCAGTCGCACCGAATCATCGCCTTTCTGTGGCCTCTTACCCAGTCTCGACTTTTCGTTACACCGAGCAAGCATTCTTCCTTAGCCCCGCCTTATGACTTCAATTTCTGTCGTTCCGTATACCCCGTCTTTTAGACATGAACCTATCGGTTCACTTCAAATGCGCAACTATTTGTTTTTGAAACTAAGCTATCATTAAACTCTTGCTAAATCTTTATTTATTGCTTACGAGCCATACCATTACCACGCTTTGGCGATTACGTACAGATCGCGCATTCTAACAGTCTGAATTAAAAATCACAAACACGGTGTCACTCAAACAATCCATAAAACTATAGATAATCAAACATTTATGTTTTTTGGCGTGACAATGAGCACCTGTATATCCATGACATTGGTCCCGGTCAAACCTGTCATCACAGCGCCGCGGTCTTTAAAAAACGAATACGAATCGTTTTTGCTCAGGCATTCCTTGGCATGCACGACATTAAACTTTGGCAAATCGTCGGAGCTAAACACAGCTCCAGCAGCGGGGGTCGGACCATCCTGGCCATCAGTGCCCGCCGACAAGAATGTTATGTTAAAGTTTTTTCCAACTACGGTTCCCTCCAAGTGTTCACAAAGCCTTATAGCAGCTGCCAAAACCATTTCTTGGTTTCTCCCACCTTGTCCGGGATTGCTCTGTAAAGTCACTGTAGTTTCACCAGCCCCGATCAGACATAAACCTTTAGACTTAAATGACCGAGCGGCTAAAATCGGTTCGAGTTCTATGTTAGTTTGTGAAGTGGCGCTGATGCCCTTCAGAGTTGATTCAAGTTTTGCAACTGTGCATGGATCGTTTGTTTCCAACCAATTTGCCAGATCAACGCCAAGATCCGCTAATAGGCATCCAAGGTGTTTAGCTTCCCCGTGAAGTGTACGGCTAAGGGTCACCGCTGTAAAGCCACCGTTCTTTGCTTTAGAAAGTGCTGCATTTACTGCCAGTTCGTTGTTGCCTACCATGTAGTTCACAACATCAGCCAAAATTGCAGTTTCGTCATTAGGACACTTTAAAACGGAAGATACTGTCCGAGGTATATTTTTGACGTTGTAACGTTCGAGAATGTTTACTGCATCCGCACGAGTGTGTTGGTGGCTTACAGTCGGACCACTTGCTATCAAGCTTAATTGATCACCCACAAGGTCAGATAAAATAAGACTCCAAACCTACGAAATTCGAAACTTAATGTTTACTAAAAAAGGTCGGAACAGGGGTGGGCCCGTCACTCATGTAAAAAATTGCCTAAACATTACAGTTCTGATACTAATTTTTGCAGTGTTTATGTTGCAAGCTCGCCTTTCTTTGTCCGTTTGTTTTCATTTACGCAGGCTAAATGAACGTTTTCTAAGAAATTAGTCTATTTTATATAAGTGTTTGGGGCAGTCAGTCGTTCCGCTTGTGACGGAGGTTACAAAACGAAAACTTTAAATCACAAACGGGACCAGGGGCGTATCCACAAGTATTGAAATGGGAGGAGAGTTCGATATTTTGAAACGGGAAAAATAATAAAATACCTTGGCTGGATGAGCAAACCGCAACAGTTTTCCTCCTTTCACCAATGATAAATGCTGACGAACTATGTTCAACTCCTGAATAGTTGCTCCTTTTTCTGCAAGAGCCTTTACTACACTATTTTTGTTGTTTAGGCTTATGGGGGGAATTGGAGCAGGAAGAAGTGCTGATCCACCTTCACACCATTACAAAATAATAATACTACAATATGTTAATGCATACACAAACCCACACCTCCAGAAATGAGAGTAATCAACAAGTCACCAAATGAGGCCATCTGAGCAATCTTAATTACTTGTTTAGCAGCATCAACTGCATCTTCATCAGGCAAGTTGCCCTTTGCTCCTTCAATAACTTTAATTTTTCCATCATTTAGTGGTAACATGTGGCTGAAAATATGAATAGATACAAAACCCCAAGGATTACCAAAGCATGAAATACCTTTGGTTGCTTTTATGAAGGTGCTTGGGCAGGCCCGTAGGAATGCTAATAACACCGGATACAATATCATCACCAATAAGTTGTTGAATAGCCCTGCACATTCCACAAACTGCCTTTCCAAACCCAATCACATACACATTTTTATCCAAAATGTGGTAATGTTCACCTTTAAGTTTGCATTATTGCAGTATTTCCACATGCAAGTATTTTTTTATGTATACATACCCAAAAATAAACCATTTTCTTTTCTGTGGAGACTTTTGAGGACTAACTGATCAGGTGCAACAGACTCAACAGATTTTAAAAACAAATTTTGTGCAAAACGTGACATAGCAAATTGTTACTGTTTCAGTGGGTAAAAATGAAGTTTTGGAAAAAGAGAATCTTTATAATACATACCAACTGAAAATATTGAAGTACAATGTAAACATGCAAACTTCTAAGCTAGCTAAGACAATAAATATCACCAGCACAGAAAGTTTAAACAAACAAAAATTTATGTGATGCTGCTTTGAGCTTTTGTAGTTGTGTTCTTGTTGTCATTGGTTTCATTTGGTAAGGATTGTACACCAGGAAGTTGGTCCAAAATTTTCAAACTGCTCAACATATTTTCTACTTCATCAACTTTTTTCTCATCGTCTTCAAGCAGGTTCTTTAACTCTGTCTCTAAATCTTCTTGACAATCATCATCGCCAACCTCCCTTGCCATTGTAAAAGAAATTTCCTTTCCACTCTCAATCATGTCTGAAATTTCAATCATTGTTTGTGCTACATTTTCCACATTTAAACCAGCCTTTTTGACAAATGATTTGTGTGCAGACACACCAACTTTGTAGGCATTTAGAGTTAGATGGTCAAGTTTACTTTGTTCGATGCTTTCCAGCATCTGATCAATGTTGTCAAGATGTTTTTCTTTCTCATGAATGTTTTTTGTCAAAAGCAGTTTTTGGCGCAAGGCATTTTTGGCAAGAGCCCTCTGGTTATGTCTTACATATTTTCGAGCAGTATCTGCAAGATGTTTTTGTTTTAGATACAAGTTTTCAACTTCATCAACCAAAACAGTCTTTGCATGGTGTAAGTGCAGGATGCCATGATCAACTTCAGTCACAGTTATTGGATCATCATTAAATCTGTTTGAAAACTTAATGTATCTTACTGGATGCAATTCAACTCCAGCATTTTCTTTCTTCTGAACTGTGAACACAGCAATTTTTCTTTGTTTTTCAAGAGTTAGCAAGACAATATCCAGACAGTTTGCAGATTGAACTGTGCCCTTGGCTAAATTGCACAAGGATTGATATGATATGACACATTCACCATTGCTTGCTTGGTAAGTTTTTTCACAATTGAGCATAATTTTGTGAATGTCTTTACACTTCTTTTGTAAGGAATCGCAACAAACATAGCCCACATCACTTTGTTTGCTTTTTACAGGACTGAGAACTTTGCCTGCTATCCACAGTGAAGGTTTTCTTAACAATGTGTTAATACTCCAGCCCACCCATGAGCTATTCATGTTTAAATTCTTGATGTATTCAGAAGATGTCATGATCTGTCCATTTTTTATCATTTCCTGCCAGATGGTTTCAAAGCCCAGAGGAGCTTTACCATTACGCTTAACAGCACTTAAAATATCCTCCTGGGCAATTGAAATAGATGTACTAGAGGAGAACATTTTACCAATTAGATTTTTCCAGAAGTCCATTTTAGCTGCCCAATGCTGCGGTTTGCTTGAAATGTCAGGAGGAAAAGCAGAAAACAAAAATTCCATTCTGTCATTATCAGACCAACAGTCAACCAAATCTTCTGGTAATTTTGTAAATGTTGTTTTGTCCATGCTAATGACGGGCTACTTTGTTTTCTTTTCAAATCTACATGCAAAAAATCACTATGTTTGTGAGATATGACCAAAAAAGGGAAACTTTCAAAACCCTTCTGTTGCAAACTGCAATATATAATTCTACTACTTAAGTCTCTGATATACAGTACACCTTCCTTAATCTGGACTGGATTGGACCAAAAATTCATTTGGAATAGGCAAAGATAAGGTTTACCAGAAGTTGTTTGTATTAAGCCTGATAGTATCTAGATCAGTGGTTCTCAACTGGGGATTTTGCAGGGTTGATGGGGAATCGTACAGCCTATGGGTTGGTCAGAATGGTACATAATTAAAAACTCCTTTAACACAGCACATCAATAAAATAATATTATCATATTCTATCAGAAATGATGTTACAGTCTTCACTTACACTCAGTGGATTAGACTGGCATATACGGAATGCATACAAAGCATAGAACACAGGCCATGCTTGACAGAAATTTTTGGGAGGCCTGCGACTAGTTTGTCGACATCAAAAGTGATGGCCAGGACTAAAAGGTTGAGAACCACTGATTTAGATAGTAGTTGATTGATAAAAATCATCTTAATTGATCATATTAGTGACCCAATATTTATTAAATTCTTTCAAAATAAAGTATAGCGGCAAGTCAGCGATGTCACAATGTTGTACATTGTGAAGCGCAATCCAGTAAAGCCAGTATCAGATAAACTGAATCTGGATTACTCAAGGTTTACTACGTATAGTTATTGTTGTTATTGGTGCATGTTTATACTTACAAAGATGTTCCACCCAAGCTAAAGTTTGCCTTTCTTGTTGTATTTTCTAAAAATTCAAAACAAACTTTTTTTGTAGATATCAGGAAACACAGCAGTTTTAAACAAGCGCATGCATTTGTACCTAAATACAAAATATTTTATTCATTAACAAGAATGCGCTTGGTGGTAGTTATGACAGATATATATTTCACATATTCTGGTGTGCATTGGGTCCCTACATAACTTAAATTGTGCTATTAGTAGTATGGTAGAATAGCTGTTTCTGAATCCGGAATATTTAATTCTTCGCCCTGTAATAGATCTACTGTAACTGATATAATAGATCTTGAGTTTAATGTCACACACTAATTGTTTGTTTAATATTATTGTATTATGCTTGATGGGTGCAACAACAAATGAATGCTTTATGCTCATAATGAGTCTACTGTTGAGCTACCTATCTAGTGGCAGTTATTCGGATTCTTTTTTAAATGTTTTTTTTGAAGTTGGTGACTTTAGCACTAACAGGTTGACCTACAGTAACTGTTGGCTGGGCCAGAGCATACCAGACCACAAATTCTAAAAGTTTAAAAATCCCCAAATTGAATAACTAATAGTAGCTGATATTTTTAGACCTGGTCCATAACATAACAACCAATCAAGGTGCAGGTGGTGAAAAACTTTTTCAGCCTAAATGAGGTTGTACCCTTCACGTACAGATCCTGGTCTCCAACAACTACATTTTACAGTCCAAATGTGTCATCAATGTACAAAGTTTTTGTGTTTGCCAAAAGTTCCAGCTATCGTTTATTAGCCAATATAATGTACCCTGTGCATTTTATCTGAAAGTCTTTTTAAAATAAGGTGGTGGGCACAATCAACACCAACCAGAGTAAGATTTATGCCTCTGCGGACCTTTGGGTGGAGACAACCTAGATATTTTTAAGCAATGGCACTATTTTTATGTACCTATTTTTATTTGTAGTCAAGAGAGTAGACTTTATATGTGAGATATCATGTTGTTGTTTTAAATACGGATACATTTGACCACAGACATCAGGCAGCCACATGATCATACTTATTTGCCATAATGATCGCATTTCCAGGCTGACTACTACCTCTTTGGGTGATATAAGCTATTTTTAGGGGTCCAATCTAGTTTGTGAAAAAAATTAACAGTACCTGAATGGACTGTGCCCTGGGAAAGAAGTTCCTCAATAGAATTACCATAGACTTTCCAAGCAATGTAAATAAAAAACAAAAATAAACAACAAACGAACACTTCAGCAATCAGAACATGTAGTTGCCAATCTTCTGTTTTCCAAATTTCTTGCACCTGACAGCAAAATATGTGGGCATTTTTAAGCACCTTTATTTTTCCTCTTTTACAATTAAAATTAGGTAGCATTTTGGCACACTTAAATATACTTATTCATTATCAGCAATTTAAATAAGGTATCAGTGCTTTTGATTAGCAAATAACTAACTTCATTTATACACTAATAAGTTTATTATGTCACAAATTGACATAATTTAGTCCTACCTTTTTCACCATGTGTTTTAATATTTCCGTGGTATTGTATACAACGTATAGTGTCTCTTTCCAAACAACATCAACCGCATTTACTGACATAATAAATTGAAATAAAACAACCACAAAATCTATCTGCAATAGCAATAGCCGTTGTCCAGTTTGTAAAATCTATGTGATAACAGTGCTTTACTTCTCTATGTGATAATATTGCTTTACTAAGGAATTGCCGCAAATCGTTAACAGTACGCCCCCGAAATTTTAACAAGCCATTTTCTGCTTTTAGGTTATCATGTAACTCAATAGTAACTAGATGATATCGCCCGAGCGGCCCGGATATGCGATATGCTAACATCCATTCTGGCAGAATATTTTTTTGCAAAACAACCATTTTACGCATGAGTGATTGTTCGTTCACAGCTCTTCTCAGACGGCGGTGGTCGCCTTGCCGCTCAGACAAACCGTGTTGAGCACATCCTAATAGAACAGTGATTCCCAACCTTTTCTGACTGGTGACCCCCTGTAATGATTTAAACTATAATTGCGACCCAACCAACCATTTTTTTCTAAACAACAAGATCAAACAAATTGCTTTTTACATTTTATCATTTATTTGCATTCACTTTCGCTCCATGAGACGGCTGGCTTTGCAACCTTATGGCCTTAACTTAAGGATTTCATTGTTGATGACAATAATTACTGTGACGTTTCAATGACAATACCCGTGCAGTTAGCTATGGGCACATAGCCTACCTCTACTTATCGTACCTGACAAGACAGGTTATGCAGGCCAAACCAGTTGTAGCCTATGTGTGATAAAAAGTCGTTTGTAAAAAAAATAGCACATATCTGTCTGCGTTTGTAAAAAAAATATCACATATCTGTCGCGACCCTAAAAAAACCTCCCTGCGACCCCCAAGGTTGGGAATCACTGTAATAGAGCATTAAAATACTAAGCGAGCCATAAGTAAGTATTCCTAAAATTTGCCACATCAGTCTTCCATCCACCTCTTTTAGGATTTCGTTTTTAAAGAAAGTAAACCTGACTAAAAGTAAGAAAGTAAACCTCGTTTGACCTTGTGCCCATAACATTTTATAACGTTTTAACGTTGCGCAACTATTTTATAACCTCATAACGTTTTAACGTTGCGCAACTATTTCTGGCCTGGTGATTGATTTAGTGTTATTGTGTCGCTATGCTTTCTTTCACAGAGCGAAATAAACTCAACTCAACTGGTTTTTGCGAGTAAAATGCAGCATAGTATCTATGAATGCAGTTAACCATCCTAAATTTGCCACATTATCTGTTAAACCATTTATTTTAGGATTTCGTTTTTAAAAAAGTAAACCCATCCCGTATTCTATGACGAAATGTACGGTGGCCCGCAAGTACAATTCCACAATTTTTTTGCAAACATATTTTTTTCAATGCAACAACTTTTTTGCAGACCAGAAAATTTTTTAGTGCAAACAACTTTTTTCTTTAGTTCAACAATTATTTTGCAGACAATTCTTTTTGTGCTATATACGGCGTTTTAAAGATAGCAAATTCTTCCTTGTAAATCGAACTGTAAACATATTTTTGACTTTTGTTTTCCCGACGGTCATTAAGTTGACGCAATGTTGTGCAACCCTGTGTAATTATCTGTCACTATTAAGTTTAGTGACGTCACAACCTTGGCATTGTTTTACTGACATCACTGCTTGGCGCGTTGGCAGCGTGATTCCCTCGCGTCTACGTACACTAGTGACTGGAAGTTGTAGAGGCAGCATGCCTGAAGTAACCGGTTATATTTGTTTTTGTGTTTAAGCGACTGAGTGTAAGTAACACTGCACTGAAAAGTATATTGAACTGCTGCCCGACGTTCAAGTTGTGTATTTCTGTACCGGTAAGCATGTATCGTTGTGTATTTTGTATTTTAGTGCTTTTTATATATTTAATGTCCAGCGGTTTCATCAAACGCTTGCGACACTTTATCACTTCTTTTAAGTTAGCCGATTGTCCAGTTTCTAAAAACATCACACCCAACATCTTTGGTATGCCACTATAACAAGCCCGAGCATCATCCGACCAACTGCCAAGGTCGTTCATTGACGAATGAACTACAGCCGATGTCACACTCGTCCTCACACCACCAGGCGATGATCGACAAACCTGCATTTTAAGATCATGCGCGGATGGATGCAGACGCGGTAATTACTTGTTGCAATGGATGACAACGTTGGTTAAATATGAAATTACGCGATCTGACCCTTTATGCTAAATAACACTGAAAGTAGACTAACAAAACAGTAAGAGCGTTTTTAAGATTTATTAGAGATTATGTTCAGCTAACATACATTTAAATTAACAAATACACCAAAGAAAAATACACCACACAAAAACTTACTTTGCAGCACGAGCGTCAACTGTGTGCAGGGTCTGGCTTATACTGGTATGAGAGAGACTAGTTTAGGAAACGCGATAACTTATAGTGAGGAGCTGACGTGCTATTTTACCCCGGGGCGAGGTTGTGTCGCCCCGAAACAAAGACAATGATTACTTAAAACGAAAGGGTCCAAGAAAAAGGTTTTATGGTTGCTACGTGTTGAAGGCGTGATTATTTAGAAGGAAGATTATACTATAATTGTCTGAAGCCGGTTAACATAAAAGAAGTCATAAAATATCAAAAGTGAGGACGCCGCCTACAAAATATAAAATATAAACAAAATAAACACATTGCTACAAGCACCTGCGTGTTATCCGCCATAAACTCCTTTGAATTGCTGGTTATTGGAACCTTTTCGTATTAACAGTGAGTTCGACTGTGATCCACTGCTGCGTCGTTTCCGGACAACCTGTACCTATTCCGGTGAGACATTGTAGTGTAATGTATGAATGCCATTGTTACATGATCAACTGATGTTTATCAACTGATGTNTATATTGATGCCGTTTTGCAGAATTGTTAATCCGCCCGATCGCTTCCAGCTAATTTGTGACTCTGGTCCTATAACAGTACGGTAAGAGTCAATTTGCCACTGTTGTAGTTCGCCCTATATTGATACTAATACGAGCCCGTTTTTAGAAACTGCTCTTGCCTTCGCTCTGGTCTCTGCTTTGTCCTGCTCTCGAGTGCCACCACTTGTCTGTGTCGCCTGAATAAATCGTTCGTTATTTTGGCTTTGGGTGCTACTGCTTTGGAGTTCCTAAGCGTGAGAAAGAGCGCATTGAGATCCGTTCTGGAAAGCGATCGCCCCTGCTGCACTGACTGGGCGCATAGAGTCACGACCTCTAACAACTAAAAGGCAGAGCAATACTACTTCTTGCACAATTCTGTACTCGGTAGCTGTCAGGACCGGCCTAAGTAATAAGGCGGTCCCCGTAACATAAACAAACGGTGTGACGTGTTATTTATTACCAAAAAACAGTATGTACTAAGCGCAAACATCAAAACTTAATGGATCCATAGAATTTTTGCACTTGGAAATGGACGATACTCGCTGAATCCATTTGTACGCCTCGACGCAATCTTTTGTATGGCGGGGTTGGATATATGAAAAAAATACGGTTTGTTTATTTGTTAAATACAACATTAGCTTAAGTATATTTTAAATAAAAATACAGTCCAAACAGACTAATAAAGTAACGGCAGGTAAAGTTTTTATGGTTCGAAAACTGCTGGCATAACTTCAAAATATTACAGATTTACGCTGACGGTTAGTGCCATAAGGTGGGAGTGGGACTTGAAAATCGACGCAAACCAGACTGCTGCGTCACAAAGGGCATTGCCGTGCGTCAGTTTCATGACCAGTGACGTACGGTACTTTTTTTGTACTGAATCAATAGGAACTGTTAAATGTGGTATTGCTTTTGATTTATTAAGCCTAGNTGCAGCATCGACGCAAACCAGATTTCTGCGTCACAAAGGGTTTTGACAAAGGGAACAAAGGGCATTGTGGTGCGTCAGTTTCATGACCAGTGACGTACGGTACTTTTTTTGTACTGAATCAATAGGAACTGTTAAATGTGGTATTGCTTTTGATTTATTAAGCCTAGCTACAACCCCAACCTCAAACTTAGTGCCTGTAGTATAATTACTTGGGCCGATGTTGACAGCTTCCGCGTACTGTATTGCGCAAGAAGTAGTAATTTACTTTTTTTGATACGCCGTATAGGGTACAAATAAATTGTTGAACTGAATAAAAATGTTTGCACTAAAAAATGTTTGCACTGAAAAATGATTGTTGGCCAAATTATTGTTGAATTGTAGGCTACTTCCGCCGGGCCACCGTAGAAATGCAATAACTACAGACACCGTCGCCAAATCCATATGTTTAATATTTCGAAAATGTGAACCCGACTCGCATTTGGATGATTTACGAAATTTACTTTGTTTCTGCGAAAGGGTGTAGCGGGATTCACACCGGACGCGGTTGACGGTTGCGGTGGAGATAGGTAGCGGCTGCGGTTTGGCGCGGATTTTCCGCGCGACGCTTGAAGCGGCAGGGCGCTTCACACCAGCAGTGTGGTTGGAGCAACGCGGTGGCAAATCAATTTTATTGGCGAGAAAACTAAGTCAATGTGCTTGCCAATTTGAGTGTCTCTGCGTCGATAAATCGTTGATAAGGAATTTAAGTTAATTTTACTTTGACACAAAGATCAAATTTCACACAAAATTTTTGTAACAAGACAATTTGCACAATTGCCATCAATATTTCATTAACTTTCTTTTCTAAATTTATAATAAACATTCATGAAACTATCAATCTACAAACAAAACTACTTAAAACTACCAAAAATTAAAACAAGCCGAATACCCTGCGAACACAACGTCTTACACCCAGAAACCCACCCAACAAGTATTGCGGCTGACGGCAAAGTTAAATCTGATTTAACTTTGCCGTCAGCCGCTTTAACCGAGAAAATCACGCTGTCGCCGCATGACGCCGGCTGGTGTGAATGCCCCGCCGCTTGCCGCGAGACGAAAAACTGCTACCGTTAACCGCGTCTGGTGTGAATCCCTCTTAAAGAGTACGTTATGACCTTCATAATGAGGTACGTGCTAAACACAACTTAAAACGAACTGTACCAATGCATATCCTTTACAATGGGTATCATCGCGTATGCATTTTTGCATTTGATACGGTGGTATGGTATGCCCTTCGTAACAAGGCGCGTACAGAAGCAGCGAAACCAGGAGTAATTTTACGGCCATGTAAACTGATGGTGGTTGAGAGTTAAAATTTACACGGAAAGTGACGTCAGTAATCAGGGCAAATTTGTGCATATAAACAGGCTTATTGACGTCACTTTTCGGGTTTCGTAAAAAACTTTTACAGCTTTTTTAGCACAAATAATTAAGGCTTCCCAAGACCAAAACCAAGAATGGCAGTACGGTACGTTTTTGGTTGTACGTACCTCGTTACAAAGAGCGTATTGGGTCGTGCGTACCACGTATCTTAATAGGCGGGCGTACAGTACCAACGTTCCGCACGCTGTGATGATTTTTGCTGCGTACTGCACAAACAGAACAATGCAACTAACAACACCCTTGTTGCGTCATATTACGCAAAAACAATTGAAGTTATCAGTCTGTTTAATTTATCGTGCATATATGCATACTGATTCTGTTCTTCAGGCGAGAAGATTTGCACGAAAAGGACCACAAACTATGCGCAAATGCATCTGATAAAAATTTAATTTAAAGAGCATTTTTAATCGGGTAAATTTGTTGAAATTTACCCAGTAATTTGTCTTTTTTCCCTTTCTCTCTTTTGCAAAAACACGGTAAACCTTGTAAGTTGTAAATTTGTCTGTGAATAGGCTGTTAGGCCAGCATCTTTTCAAACAGTGTTATGCAGGTAGAAAGTATTTTTTACCTCACTTAAAAAAATGTGGCAATTTAAGAAAAATATTACGCCCACTTTTTTGTGATTTGTTTTGTTTGGTCGTAGGTCTCATCAAATCTATTCTAGGATGTATATTATGGCATGAATACTTTTTATGTAGCTAACTGTAAATAATTAAATTTGTAAAGTGCAATAATTAAAAGTGCATAGAATTGGTTTGGAACTTTCTATGTTACCCAAATGTACTTTTCTGTGTACTTGCTGCCTGCAAAAAAAATCATGCAACAAAAAGTTGCAGTCACTATTCACTAGAGGACTAATTGAAAACCAACAAATGAATATATTTTTTTGATAATGGGTTGTGGTGTATGTAGAGTGGTGACACAATAAAAGCCACCTTTTAGCAGTACACACTATAAAGACACATAATTTACACCTTTTTGTTGTTGTAGAAGAAAATACAAAACTGTTGGTCGTCCTAAACTAATTGTTAAATTATGATTCAAGGCGACCAGAGTGACTGTATTTCGATGGTATATAAAGATGGCCTGGATGAAATGCTTGGTGATCCACTATTAAGTGATCTTCCACAGAAAATAACAATTGAAGAGGTATAATTTTAAATGTTAAAATGTCTTTGTATTGCCTCTTTGACAAACCATACTAACAAACTTACAGTAATATTGCATTATATCAAACTTGTATCAACTTTCCAACAGTTTTTTAACACATTTGCAGATCAAATCTATAATTGCCCTTGAACAAGGACAAGCAATCACAGTGAAAGTGTGCAAGAGAAATGGCGAAATTTACCCAATAATAATTAATCAAAGTTCAACAGTGTTGGACCTGATGAAAGCAGTGGAAAGACATGTTAGCTTAAAGCAACAAAGAAGTGAAAATACTCAAATTCTTAGTTGGAAATACATTTGGAATACATATTGGTTGGCATTTGAAAATGAAAAGTTGAAAAATCAAACCAAAAAATTGAAAGACTATGGCATTAGCAATCGCAGTGAAGTAGTTTTTGTAAAACGCCTGTAAAGAGATTAAATACACTGTAAGTATAATGTAATATTTTGAACAATAAGTGGTGATTTTTTTGTTTTCATTGGGGAAGAGCCTTGGGTCATTGTCACCACTGCAAATATACAACATCAGTTACCAAGATAGATCCTGCAGAAACCATATTTATATTGTTTTCACTCTGTTTCTTTCATTTATATTTAATGCATATTTGTTACTTTGCTCAAGAAAATCGTCCTAAATTCGCACACATTGTAAATGGGTATCTAAAGTTGTACACGTTAACTTTTGGCCCTGGGACTCATGAGTTAACCCAAAGGCCCCCAAACGTCAAATTTAAAAAACAGCAGCTTCTAACAAAGTAAATACACATGTTGTTTGCAACACACCAAATAGCATGTGGGCATATATTTGGTCTGTCAAATGTAATGTATTTGAATTTATAATGTATCATGGAAACCACATTGGAAAAATTCATTCCTCAGCCAAGGTTACTGTAGGCCAATCTATTGGTTAGTGTGGCCATAGGGTTTAAATCATGCGTTCGACATAGAGATTATCATTGGTATGATGTTAAAAATTATTTGGTTGGATTGAGAAATTTATTCTTTACTTTTTGTCAAAACTTTTTGCTCTGAATTTAAACCAACCACACCTTTTACCACCGCTACCATTTAGCATCGCATGTGTGTCAGTTTATGCTTAAACAAAGCAATTAATTATGTTATATAATGCCAGATAAGTTATATACCCACTGTAATGCAGGTATTGAGTATATGCAACTATTGTTAGAGGAGGAAATGGTAAATGTGGAAAATATTTTCTGAGGAATTGTAGTGTATGTGCAATGGCAATGTGTAAAATGACCCCCATCTATTTTTTTTTTAAATTCTTGAAGCAAAAAAAGTTGTTTATTTCTGAAATTTAATTTTAAACTGGAATGTTTTTGCCTGTTACTTTTAAATCAATGTTAATATGATACCAGGGGAATAATGCGCACAATAAAGTATTGTTCATACAGACTGATAATATCCTGTTTGTACAACATATTGCAGCATCAGTTTTTAGTTGTAAAGAATAAAACTTGATGAAAAAAGGAAAAAAATGGGTTGGTAAACGAAGTGGTAATCTTGTAAATATAGTAATCCTGCAAACAAAATTCACAATGCTAACTTTGTAAGTTTTATTGGGCATTTGTTGTTTGGTTAGTTTACACATTAACCTTAATGACAACAAGCAGGCATGTGCTAATAACTGCCGTATAATATACAAAAGAATGGAAGTCACACTAGCACTACAAAAGTGGCTTAAGATTATTCAAGATGAACTTAACCAAGTGATTGATTTTTGGGTGAAATACTCACATGATGAGGAGCATGGGTATTGTGTATTGTGAACAGGCATAAGTAAGTATTTTTCTAAACATGTTGTTAACCTTATGTGCAGAGGATTTTTTAACTGTCTTGCTGATGATGGAACAGTGTTTGATGAAACAAAATACATATGGTTGCAAGCAAGACAAGTGTGGATGTACTTTAGATTGTACAGGGATGTTCCAAGATTAAAAAACAGAGATATTTGGAATCCTGCTCTAAAAGGTAATTTATTGAAAGGCAGTTTTCTTTATTGAAAGAATTTTCTATTCTTTATTGAAAGAATAGTTAGTGTAGGGGAACAGGGAAACTTGCTACAGCTTTATTTTACTAACAAAATGTTGGACCTTGCACATAATAATTTGTATGTGACCAGTAAATGCAGTATGCATCCTAGAGCAGCGCTCGTCAACTGGTATAACGCAGTGAGCCTGTAACCTAACAAACTTTTTTCAAAAAAACAGATTGAGGTGTGGTGCCGAACTTTTTTTTTAAAGCGTTTATTTACTGACTTGCTGAAATAACATGTTGCCTACTTCATGTTTTTTTATTGCCATTGCTTGGTGACATTCGAATTATTGCATCATTCACAAACAATTAACCTTTAGGTGCTGATTTTCTATTGGAATGCTTGGTTAAAAAGAACTCTTGCACAAGGTGCCCATTTTCTGTAACCAAAGACGGAAAGGCGACCAAAATCCAAAGGGGTTTATTTTCTGAGTGTTTTTTCGTAATGGCCATGTCAGAAACCTGGAGGGCTACCAACATTGAAAAGTACAAGGTTTGTGAGAAGTTGAGAACCAAACTTTTGTTAATTGCAGCTTTGGTTGGTACTGCTAGTAACCTTATTACGCCACTGTAACTTCTAGATTTCAATTGGATTTTAGCTGTTCACAAGAAAATCATGCTTATAAATAATGCTATGGTGTCAGAGCAATTTTTATTTTTTTAAAAAACAGATAAATACTGCTGGTACTGTATTAATAAAGAAAGAACTTTAAAATGACCTGTAGTATCCTTGGACAAGTGTATTAAAGTTGAACTGGATCACCAAAAAAGTTGCCAGTATGTTAAACAATTAACCAGTATATAATGTTTGTACAAGAGTGCTGCTATCAGCATGATGCAAAGTATCAGGCATTGGTGCATTGTTGATGATTCTGCCCTTGGTGCTGATGTGCTTCCAGGCTGCACTCGAACTTCCAAACTTGCTGTAGCCATGATGTCATTGTGTCTGTGTGAACAGATGCAAGTCTCGAACATTGAGTGGGAAGATTTGCCTAGTGATGAGGAAAAACTTGAAGACTGGGCTGTTGGAAAGTTGCTTTTACATGTTCAGGTAATCATTGGTTCCTTTTGTGGAGAAGAACACATAGTTTTCACTCCGTTTTCATTTTTTTACCCTGCAGTTGAAATGTTTGGTGGATATGGCCATGGAGTTGTGCCAAAAACAATGTGTGTGGGTGAGAGCCATTGGTTTTTGTTCAACAAGCTAATAACACACCCAACATCTGTTTCAACTTTTTGTGCATGTAATGTGCATAATCGCAAATAACTGAGAAGAATAGGTCATGAACTACTTGTCCAAGTTACATTAACTTTATAAAATGGGTCAAGTTCTAGGGATTTGTTCTCATGTGGTAAACAAAAACCATTGGTTTTCACCCTTGCTGACTTTCCCAAGTGGTTAATTTGTTTTACAATGTCAGAATGGAATGAAATTTTAATAGACTAGGTTGGGCAATTGTGGTGTATTTATTGATATGTTTGCCCCAACAGAATCCCGGCCCTTTAAAATCTGTCAAATTATTTAACAACAGATGATTTATTTAAAATTTTGTAGCAAAGCATGTCATTGTGGTGTATTAATTGCTGTGTTTGATCCTGTGGCCATGAGAACTAAAGTCTGAACTAAATTCAATTTTTATTGTTGATGGACTAGAACATTGTTGTGTGTCGATGACCTTGTTAAACTCTATAGCCCAAGCAGTTGACGCGCCAGCCCCCTAAAGTTGTAGATTGGGTCAAGTCTTCAATTAAATTAAACAAATGACATAAAATTTGTCAAATATGTTACTGCTGTGTATGTTTAGGGTACTGTATAATTTTTGACAAGAATGTAGAAAATTCTGTCTTGGTTGCTAGTGTTTCCCTGAGCAAGAAACTTAAGCCATATTGCTCCAACCCATTGAAGTCACATTGAAAAAACTGATCCAATGGAATTGTAGTGTAAAAACAGAACAAACAGCCAAAATGCTTAATATGCGAGGAGCATTGTGTTTGTGTCTGTGGAAACAATCATATCATAAAATGCTTAATTTTGTGTTGGATCAAATACAAAATGATGTGAATACACATCCTTTTTGGAATGGGTTATAGTGCATGTGAAAATGCAATATGGTGAAGCCACACATGAAAAAGGCTGTTTTTTTGCAAATATATCATGCAACAAATAAACAGACCTCTCTGACGTCTTGTTTTTTCTTTTTCCCTAGAGAAAGGAATCAATTGTTTTAGAATCCGTTTCTCTCAGTGGTGAGGAGGTAGCAGGAGCTGATGGAAGGTTGTTTGTTCCAGGTGGGTAACATAGGTAACAAGTAACATGAAATAATAAACCTGCTCAACTTTATTTGCAGGTCATGTCATTGAATGTGGTTGGTTTTTACTACAATATGCCATGAAACATGATAATGTGATACTCGCAGAAAAGGCGTGTCAGTGTTTCATCAATGTGCCATTCAGGTCTGTAATATGAAATCAACATTCAAACTGTTTTTTTGATTTGTGGCAATAAATTATTTTTTCAGAAAGGGTTGGGATCCAGATAATGGTGGTCTGTTTTATTTCCTTGATGCTAATGGTTGCTGTCCACTTCAGTTGGAGTGGAATATGAAACTGTGGTGGCCGCACTGTGAGGCAATGATTGCTTTCATTCTTGCATACAAATTTAGAAAGGAAAATCAATTTTTGGAAAATTTTATCAAAGTTGCAGAGTATACCTTTTCAAAAGTAGGTTTTTTGTGACATGTAAATGTAGCTAAAGAAGCAAGAAAGGTTAACGTCTGCCCTTTTTAATATTTACTACAAATACTTGAAAATCAACTATTTTTTATTTAGTTTCCAGACCCAGATAAAGAAAAAGGTGAGTGGTATGGATATCTCAACATGAAAGGAGAAGTGTCAAGTAACTTTAAAGCTGGTCCATGGAAAGGATGTTTTCACATACCTCGTGCACTATACATGTGTGAAAATATACTTCTGCAGTTGCTGAGTTCATGTGATAAATGATGTTAATAACATTGATGCTGTTTAAAGTTATTTGTATATTATAAGCAACTAAAATATGATGTGTTCCCTGCTACCTAATTTGAAACAATAGCCACAGCAATTATGGTGATCTGCACTCTATGACATAATGAAACGATCCTGAAATACAAATCAGTGTGAGCTTTTTAGCTTTATCAATTAGTACCTGTGGTATAGGACGATATCGAAACTGTAATCCTACATAAGCATACTTTTTTGTATGACTTGCAATTTTTATGTGAAGCAGGCTAGCTGGTCAATTTGGAGTTTGGAAGAAAACAACTAAATACTTGCATTTATGTTAGCAATCTTCTTCATTACAAAACCAATCTTTTCCATTTAGGTGCTTTAGAGTTTAAACCTACATAACAATCGAATTAATACATACCTCACATTATATAGACCAGCATGTAAAATCAGCTTTTAAGATTTTTTTATTGATTCAAATGCAGAATATCACGTTTATGTACAGTAAACTCCGTTAGTCACGGGTCGCTAAGGCAAAATAGCACATTCAACTGGTGCACAGACTGGCAAATACGTGCAACAGAACAGTCGTTTACCAGCAAAGTATATGGTGCAGAAATCCTCACTTCTCTTAAGATAACTGTTGATTGTAAGTTTTCACTTCTGTTTCATTTAATCATAAAGCCCCCTGCATCACAGTAGCAACAAAGTTGTGATGAAAAAAAAGGTAGAAAGAGAGATACTTGAATAGAGAACAAGAAAGAACTTGGGCAAATCAATGGACTCAGTTGGTTGCAGTGCCACAGTTGCTATTAGTCTCTGATGGTTTTATTTAACTACAACCTCTAGTAGTGAAGTATTTAAAAGCTGTAAAACAGTTTTAGTTTAAGATTTGTTGGAGATTGACATCAATGTATAATGCAGTAGGTATAAAACTATGTAAAACATAAAACAACTCACTACACTAGAGAGTAACTGGGGGGTTATCCTTGAAATCTGACAGGTGTGACTTTACCTGAAGCATTAGATTGCTCATAGTCAGATAATCTGTGACTGTTTGCCAAGTTTTACAAAAAGGTATAAAGCGGACAAATTGCCCTTGACATGCAAAACAATACACAGAATATAACAAATAGACTCTTCAAATACTAAATAAAAAGTTGTAAAAACAAACATAGCTGAAGTCACCCATGCTGTCAGGAGCCAAACATTGCAGTTTGCTGAAACTTATTGTATCAGTTTTCAAATTGTTCGACTGCAAAAATAGTTCTATTTTGTTTGGTTTTGGTGACAACTAAGCTACACACAGTTTCTTTCCAAAGCTGAGGTCACAACTCCATGGTTTCTGTCTCATTTTCAGAAAAATCACTGAGTGTTGATTCTTCTGAATCACTTGATTCTTCAACAGAACCATTCCCTAATACACCATTTTTCTTCTCATGTTCCAGTAAAGCTTCCTCTGTTGCATAACGGTTGACATACTCTAAAAAAACAAACATAAATGTCTAATGTGATTCCACAAAGCATCTGGATATATTGGAAGTAGATTGTACACTGACTGAACTTAATAAGACACCAGAGAAGTGGCGTTCTCCATATTTTTTGCACATACACTACCACCCCATAATAATTTTTTGGACATGTACCTTTTCTTTTATTGCATTGGATATGTATTTAATATCCACATCACATTGGGTCCCTAAATCCCTTGGCATTTTATGACGTATTTGTTTCACCTATTATAAACATATGGGACCCGACACACATGCAATTGGCGGTGAGGTTAATAGAGGATGGTCAGTTTTAGTTTGAAACTAAATCTAACCAAATCATTTCTTACATCATGTCAATGACAATCTCACTGCCATAAGCATATTGTTTTTACTCTGTTTGTTTTTTTATTTTTTTTCTCCCCTGGAGCTTGTCCACACAGTTTTGGCATGAAATGTTTGATAGATTGGGATGAAACTTTCACAGCTGGTAGATATGGTCAAGGCGGTGTGCCGTCCTTTTCGATTGACTCCATAGCCCCAATGGGTACCCCGCTAGCCCCCAAAAGGTAAAATATTTCCCTGCACTATGTCTATGCACTTTGGCATCCCCCCCTTGGCGGATTTGGATGAAACTTTTACAGCTGGTAGATACGGTCATGGAGTTGTGTCATCATTTTGTTTGACCTCCTAGCCTCAATGGTTTACCTGCTAGCCCCCTAAATTGGGTCATATTGTAATACAAAATCTGAATTGGACGAAATTTGGATAGTTGTTTCACATATCATTGTGGTGCAATAATTTATGTGTTTTACCCCATAGGCCCAGCAGTTACCCCACTAGCCCCCTAAAATGGGTCCAATTGTTAAACAATGTCTGAAGTGGATGAAATTTCGGACAGTTTGTATTTCATGTCATTGTTGTGCAATAATTTATGTGTTTTACCCTATTGCCCTGGCAGTTATCCAAAGAGCCCCTAAAATGGGTCAAATTGTTAAACAATGTCCGAATTGGATGACATTTTGACATTTTGTAGAGTATTTTATTGTGGAACAGTCATTGCTGTGTTTTACATTATAGCCCCAGCGGTTATCCTCCTAGCCGACTAGTCATAAAAGATGACAATCACTCGGTATGTATCAAAAGGTTTTGGCAAGAACTTGGTTGAAGCGACCACCGTTCATGCTATGTACATTGCAGTAATCATCTATACTGACCATATGGCAGGACTTAAAATAAAACAATCAAATAAAGTTGCTTTGTCACACTGTCTACTACACCACAAATAGCAGATGCATTAAAGGGTTGTAATATTAAAAACTTGATCGATCAAGCTTAAGTTTTAAACAACAGATGAGAAGCATCCTGCATATCGAAGTTTGAAATTTCAATACAATTTGATTGAGAAAACTAGGTGAATTCAACCTAAATTCACAAAATACTTTACATTGTATCAACCATCAAAATAGGAAACTTCTAGGTGACATTCTCTGTGAAATATAGCTGATTTAAAAATTTCACGTTTTGGGGGGGTAAAAAGTTGTCAGTGTGAACTTTAGATACCAGATAAACTTGAATAAGAACGACTTTTTCTTGGTCAATACATGTAAATAAACTCATGTTTGAGTAAAAAAACAGGGAGAAAAGCATGTGTCCCCTTCAGGGAAGGTGAAAGGTACACAAGATTTCTAATTAAGCATTGAATGGCTAGCAACTAATAGTACAACTATGTTGTCAACAACTGCAAATGCTACTACATTACTATTATTATTGGATCGTTAGCGGCAATTTAAGAAATATCACGAGCAGATTTAGAGTAAAATACATGCATATATACCCTTACCCTTGATCTTTTTCACATAATCATCAGGTTTATGTAGATACAGAGCAGCTGCATCACCATTGAGTGGATCCACTGGATTTGGGTAGGACAGTAGTTGTGGTAGAAATGCCTCAAATATGTTACTTAAGTCTGTGAATGTAGCATAAAAATAACAAATAAGAGACTCTAACCCCTTAAATAATATTTTGACACATACCAATTACATTCAATATAATGAATACACAATTATTACCAACATTACACTGACCCCTACTTTCCTTGTTGTTTAACAGCATAACCGTTTCTGCAAGCCTAAACATAACGGTACCAACACACGTGCTGTTTGCAATCGGTAGCAAGGTTAATATAACATGGTCAGTTTTAAATTAAGAACAACAATCTGAAACTAAATTTGTAAATACATTTGCTCAAACAAACCAAACATTTCTGACATCAAGTCATAATCTTTATGTTAAAAGCATGGTTTAAAACCCACAGCCACACTAACTAAAAAGTTAAAGTGCAGTAACCTTTGGCCAAGCTGCAAACAACCGGACTGTAAAATTACAAACTGTAAATTACTGTTTCTGGTACCCCTCCCGCAAATTAAATGAGACTGTATTCTTCATTGCATTTGCACCTTTCGAGTCAGAAAATAAAAAAGGTTTCTGATCGAAATTTCTGTTTTTGGAACAAAGGGATATGCAACNTAAATGAGACTGTATTCTTCATTGCATTTGCACCTTTCGAGTCAGAAAATAAAAAAGGTTTCTGATCGAAATTTCTGTTTTTGGAACAAAGGGATATGCAACCACAGAAAGGTTGAGAACCACTGCTTTAACTGATTTTTTGCAATGCGGTTTCTGAAATGTTGTATACATTCAACAACAATGTTTGGACCTTTAACAGATCAAAGTTATCGTACATATTTTAATAATTTGTTAAACTAGTGTTGGTTTAACTTTTATGCAATAGCAGTGCTTTTAATCATAATGCTTGGAAACGCCTAAAGTTTCTTGCGCTTATGGCCTGTGATGCACAAAACTAAGATTTTGCTGTGTCTTAAACGATGTAGCATCTGGTATTCACATACCCCTTTGTTATTGAAAAAAGCATGCGCCCATTTTTACCCCTGCACTGAGACTTAAACAAGACTCAAAATACTAGCGACTTGACTTGAGACTCCGACCTCTTGAGACTTGACTGGAAGTCATACCCAACACTGAATCTCAGCCAACTTGTCTGTCATAAAACATAACAATCACTTTCTAGGTTTTGTGTTTAGGATACATACAACAATATGGTACTGACTTACACTGACAATATGACAGAAAAGTAGCAGGCATCAGAATGAAGTTGCTGTCAGGCACTGTCTTCAAAATTGTCATGTAACAAACACATTGAGACTTACTGATTCAAGACTACAGCCTGATTTAACCAGTGGTATGCCTTCCTGGCCGCCCCAAATAAAGGCCCATTTATATGTGAAGTAGCAAACCAATATCAGAGCTTAGCTTAAGACCTATCTGTTGGCATTTTGAAATTTAACTCATTTGGCTTGACACTTTTGACATGCAAGCAAAAACTAGAAGGGCGACTTTCACCATACTGCCTTTCCATAAACACTATCACTCAATTCATTAGGGATATATATTGACTCGAAGGCGACGACTTTGGAATGTTTTCGGGTATGCCAAATTGTATAACGTCATAAAATACCAAATATCTTTCTTGACGTTAGATAGGGTCAGACTTTGTTAAGGTTTGCAGTTTTCGAACTTCACACAATGCAAATCTACCGCCGGGCACCTTTGCCACTGTTGCAAATGAATGCATGTTTCTGTGCGTATTAAGAGATTACTGACTGTAGATCATTTTCGATGACTTGTATTTCTTGTCCTGCAAACCAGCAGGCATGCATTGTTGGGTAAGGCATCAAGTTGTGTCGGGGAACGAATAATAACTGGTGGAATGGTGGTACAGGTTTGTTACAACAATAACACTCTGCTGTAAACTTAATATTTCTTTGGCTGTTGCATCACAGGCTCACAATGATGTTACCATCCCATTTTCTTACCTCAGGTTTTATGGTTTCTTGCAAGAATGCAAGATTGAGCTCAATAGCGTTTGTTACGTACGGGCACACCCAGATTCGGGGACTAACAGGGTTTTTACTTATAGGTGATTTACTTCAAATTAAATTAAATATTGCTGTTTTTAGGTTTTTACATTTTTGAGGCCTGTGGGAGAACTGGGGTAAAAAGTTATAGTGCACAACTTTAGATACCCATATATCATGTGTCAACAACTTTTTCTCGACCTAACTGGGAACAAACAAACACTACACAAGAAAAAAAGAGTGAAACAATGTATGTGAGGATTCATAATTAGTAGATGTTTTACACATACATATTATATATATTCGTAGATGTACGTACAGATTTAGGGGCATTGCAGCACAGTTTGACCAAGAATGATTTTTAAAGCACCACTACAAATGTCACAGGGTAAAGTCAATATATGGTAGCGCAAATCACTGTACTAATAATATAATTGGCAATTACCTATCTACTATTAAAAGGTAATTTGTAAGCATTGCAATAACTATGAGCTTTTGGAGCAAATTTCAGTGCAACAATCAGATCAATAGTTTTTTTTGAGGATCTCCATGTAAAGTCAAAACTACCACTGCTATTTTGTAGATAGCTAACATGTGTAAACAGGATGTAATAAACTGGCCAGGAAACTTTAACATTGGTTGGTAAACATAAAAACATGAACAATTTTAGAACCTATATGACAGATAAATAAATATATGATTATAAATGTCCAGTTATTTGGTAATAATGCTACCACACAATAATGTCCAACATTAATAACATTTCTCCAATCTAACAAAGCTGGGAGGGAGTTCTTATGGGGAGAGTTTTAAGATATCTGAGATTTTAACCATTATTAATTCTTTTAACTTGGGGTAAACAACATGTTACTGTACAGGCCAGGTTTTGGCAACAACTGCTCTTGTAGTTTATTAAACAGTAAACCTTCAAAAACTAAAGGTCATCAAACCACTATTTAACAATGAAAAACAAAGATTTGGTCACTATCTTCTCTTTAAACCTACCATGGCAAAGAGTGCATATTTTATTTGGTTAAGTGTACCTTGTTCCCCTTTAGGAAGGGGATCCATAAAAAACACAGTAAAAAACAAAATGTGTTCCCTTCATGGAAGGGCACGCATAATAATTGTATAAATACTATATATATCCTAAAAAACATGCACAGCTGATATACAGCTGGGAACAAGTAAATACAGTAACTGTGCATTCACTTACCATAAAGAGATGTCCAAGATTGGTTAATTACATCCAAACAAACTGTGCCAGATCTAAACAAAAAATATTCTGCAAATACTTAGAACCACACAAACTTTGCAACAATTTTATCTCCAGGGTACAACATATGTGTATTTTTACCAATGAACTTGCTAAAAGAAAACTTGTATGTTACAAGAAATTAAAGAGGAAAAAGTTAATCCTTTAAATAAATATGTTTGTTCATTTATTTATTTATTAACACCATCAGTTAACCCCTTTTCGTGCACACAATTTAGTTCTCAAAACAACACAACAATCCGCAACAAAGTTGAAGCTGTTTACACCACCTTATTCTGATCAATCAGATAAATGATTTAGGTACTGACATATGAACTAGATAAAACAGCTGTGTCCAATTGAAGTTGTAGCCTCTACAGTTACACATAATTTGTCTTTCTGAAACAAACTCTGGCCTTTCAATCACAGTTTATTGAAATAAAATTGTCTTACTAGAGGGATAGTGTTTTCTCCATATTACCATTGATACACTATGGCCCTTGAATGATGTTTTCCACATATGCCATTTCCTTTTGTGACAATGGATACATGTTTAATACCTGCCTTACATTGGTTCCCTAATTTCCTTGGCATTTTATAACATAATTGTTTTGCAAGAATAAATGTATTTGTTCCTTCATACACACAGTTGGTAGTTGGCAGTGGTGTCAATATGTCAGAATACATTTTCTAGAATCCAAAGAATTATTTTAACATCATGCCATTTACAAATTCTATGTGTAAAGCATGGTTTAAACCTTAAATTCACTAATTATCAGGTTGACCTTGCAGTATCCTTTGGCTGCCAAACCACAGCAAACATACATTACAAATTCTGAATAACTTTTTCCAACGCAGTTTCAGTGATTTGGTATAAATTCAACAACAGTGTTCTGCTCTTTGACAGACCAAATACAATCTTACATGCTACCGTACTGCAAAGAACTACTGTAAACAGAAGCAGAGTCGCTGTAATGCATCGTTGTTGTTTTTTTCAGCAAGATAAAGCAAATGCATTTCAACTACCACTCTGGATTTTCACAAACTAAATGACTGCCCAGCAGCCAGAAACAGAGTCTGTTTTATGGGTAATGCAGTGGTGTAATGTCTGCTTGGCTGCATCTGTCATTAAACATGCCAATCACTCCCTACCTATTGGAAGGTGTTGCTTTTATGATACATAAAAACTGTCTATGTTCCATCTAATTTGGATATCGTTCCATAATTTTAGGGGTCTAATTAGGTAACCGCTGTGAATCAAAGGTAAAACGCAGCACTAATGCACCACAATTACATGTTATACAAACTGTCTAAGTTTTACCCGATTCGGACATTGTTCAGTAATTTGATGCTGTTTAGGAGCCTAGCGGGGTAATCAACCGGGCTATGAGGATAAACTAATCAGTCGACACACCACTTTGACCATATCTTCCAGCTGTGACAGTTACATCAAAATCCATCAAACATTTCATGCCAAAAATGTGTGCACAGTCTGCATGGCCAAAAAAAAACAAAGTGCAAAAAACATTAGGAGTCCCTTCACAAGGGGGACCGATAATTTCCTTCTTTCCAAGGTGACTTACTTTATTAAATATTTGTTGTTTTTAAATGTTCTGTTTTGGGGGCCTGTGGGTGAACTAATGGATCCACTTGTGTTAAAAGTTACTGCGCACAATTTCAAGTACCCATCAATCATATGTGATAATTTAAAGAAAGTTTAACAAGGTTTTTTTGTAATCAACTGGGAGGAACAAACCAATGTTAGACAAAAACAGAGTGAAAACAATATATGTCCCTTTTATGGAAGTTGACCTATAAACCGAATGACTAAAACATACCCCCACCAAAATAGGCCATACTCTGGTATATTAACCATTTTAAGTGTGTCAAAATAGGTCACAAAATTTGTTAAACCTCTTGCAAGACTGTTGTTACAAACATAAACAAGTCATCAATCCAGCTGTAATATATCCTGCTGGTTTATGACCTTATGAGATCTGTCTACACAGGGTTACTAACTTATAAGGTATTGTAACTGAGTGTGGTGCTAGTGCTAGTGAAAGTTATGTATATTATCCTTAACAAAACAAAAATATTCTAAATCAACTTTTTTGCTCATTTCATTAAAAGCAAAACACTGGTGAACTATATGTAACTATGGGCTTGAAAAAAGGTGTTTTGTTCATTGTAATGTCTAAATTGATGTAAGTCGCATGACCTTAAAACCAGACAAGACATGAAACAACAAACTGCTTTTACCCAAAATTGTTTATTGAGGAAACTTGTATTTTGGTTATAACTGAAATTTGACCCACACATGAATATGTTTAAATTGCTACTGTGGGCCTTTTTAAAAAACAATTTTAGCATATAACTACATCAGCAAATGTGACACATCATCAAATGTTTCTTACCCTTCATCGATGTTTGGATGGAATATTCTATTGACAAAACCTGAAAGAAAATCCTAAATTTAACATTTGTTCCAGTTGTTTTATGCTGACACAGACAATGAACTTGTAATGTCCTAAGAAAATAAAGTTCCCACTTCAAGCAAATTCCCCATACCACAATAAAACAAAGGTTACACTGCAACAATATTCAGCTTACCAATTGAAGGAGATTTGAAAGGATATTTCTCAGGCAAATCAACACGAACTTTCCACACCCCTCCCTCATATGGAGCTGAAATATTAAAAATATTATTCCCTTAAATATATTGATCACCAGTGATGCAAAGAGCTTAAGTCAATCTAAGGGCCTTGCTGAACATGTAACAGTTTAAATTAAACAACAGCCTAGGTTGGAGTAAACAAGGCAGCGTTTAAAACAACACAGTTCACATTACTACAAATTTTCAAATGATCTGTAATGTTGTTTTATGGTATTACATGGTAAAAAAAGGTTAAAATCAAAATATTTAAATACACCCACTTCCTGAAGGTCCCTTAAATTTGACAACAAATTCATGCAGACCACCCAGAAACGTTACATCATATTTCCTCTCACTTTAATAAGGATCAGTTAAGAAAAGCTGTTAATGTTTAAAAAATGTTTAAATATGTTTAAATATGTATTAATAAATATGTTTAAAACATTTTAGTGCCTATATTTGTATCAAGAGGACCAAGTTTACTACATTGCATGATAAATGAAAGGATACAGTTTTATAACATCCGTGTCCATTCGTCGCTTTCCAGGACTTGGAGATGACATTTTTGGAAATTTTCAGAATTTCCAACCTAAACAACTTGATGCAATTGAAAACTGTGACTAAATTTGTACACTTCAACAAAATGTTTGGGTCCAAAAACTACTGTTGTTAGAAACTTGCACTGATAGTTGCAATCCAAAGATACAGAAAAAAGTTTTACTAACAACCTATAATTTCACAACCTGTAAAGTCATCATAGCTGCAACTGAAGTTAGCACAAACTACAGCCAAAAATATAGATGCCTCCTCCAAACTATACAGCAAAGCTCTCCATAAAACTTAGTGTCTGTGAAACATTAATAGGGGATCTACGGGATCTACAGGTTCTACAGGGGATCCTCGTCGGTGGATTTAAGTGAGAAAATTTTTAGGTATGACATAAATTGTGCAGACTATCACGGGACATTACCAAGCAACAATTAAAATCAACGCTTCGTTTTCAGCACAAGTTGCAGCATAGTGTACCTGCAACAAAAATTACAATAATGATAATAAAAAAACTCAACACTTTTTCAAAAGTGGTATCAATAGGGGTTCCACGACGCGAAAACAGTTTAAACGCACTGCTGTTCAGTGTTATAGCTATAGTTTATGATAAAACGGTTGCTACAGCCACTTTTTCAACTGTCAAAAGGAAAGTAATGGCGGACGAGCATCTATGAGGGTACTGCTTTAGCCTCTAGGTGTACAGTTTAGCTGGGCAAAAACAGATGGCAGCTTGAACTACAGCGACGTCGCCACATAGCTGAATACATAAAGTTTATTCCAGCGGGCGTGCATTTACAGTACAGCATCATCCTTCACTAAATCGTTTCGTGGATAACAAAGCTGATGCAAACATCTGATTAAATGACCTGCGACCTCTTAGCCTTTTTCTCTTTTTCTGCTCGTCGAGCTGTTGTTCAACGTTTTCACCACAACGCCCGATTCGCCCTTTCTCTTGAAGAATGTAATTTGACAGCCAGCTAACGTTTGCGCGAAGGTCATTTTGTGGCACACTTCTTTCTCTTCGTGTTTTCATAGTAGCAAATTTAGTAGAAATTAGTTTGCAATATAATATAACTTTTTATCATGAATTAAACAAGCGCATAAGTTTTGCTACACGGATTTAGTTTATTTTTTAATCAACAGTAATTTTTGCTTTTCAAAAACGAGCAGTCAGCCAAACTGCTGCACATCGATGGTTCAACTTCGACGGTTTTACGACTGTTTGCAACGATCAGCTGTTAATGTCTGTGTGTCACTTTGCAAGCTGTAGAGAAAAGGCGATAGCTGATAGAACCAGTTAAAAAGGGAAACGTAACAACGTACGTTAGAAATGACGTCAGGAGGCTTGGCTTGGTGTGCGCTGTTGCGTGACGAAAAACAGCTGATTGATGTAAACATTTGGGAGCGACGGTATGGGCGGCTGCGATCACATGCGAGTTGGCAAGATGGCGGCATCAAACCGAAATGCCTGCATTTTACTTTGGTGCGGAGCACAATTTCTAATTATATATCCTTACGAAACCATAAACTGCTTGTAGTCAAGCTGAAAAATAGTGTTTAGGACACGTTACCAATGTTGACTTTCTGCATTTAGTTTGATCGTGTTTTGTCAATAATTAACTACAGCATGTAGAGCGGATTCAAGTTTGCTTCGTTGGTTGATAGAAAAAACACCATAATGTGTTTTAAATTAACTCCAGTTCTGCTGGTAGTTGCAGATGTGCAGATATAGCAATTTTATATTTTTTTAGTGACAAGATTGCATGCAATGAAGTGTTTTGCGATTGCTGTTCCGATTATTGCAATTCTGTATGCTCCTTGGATTTTGCCTGACCCTCCCTTTCCAACCAATCCAAGCGATCTCCCGACCGCTGTACAAGACTGGTTTAAACTAGGCGAAATGATCGATGTAAATGGGCACAATATCTTTTACGTAAACCTGAAGTGTTCCAACCTATCCAATCAGAGCCCAGCAACGTTTGCAATAATACATGGATTTCCTTCATCGTCGTTTGAGTATCACAAAGTAAGTGTGCTAACACATTTTGATTAGAACTGTATGTCAGCAATAAAACAAGATGATATAGCCATTTCCAAATTTACACAAGTATTTTAATCGCCAATCGGGGTGTTCGGCTCTCTAAAAGTACACAAAGCATGCTCAAAGCGTTTACACCCAGGTTACAAACGAACTACAGTCTGAAGGGAACGTCATTTTGCATGATCATCTGGGATTTGGTTTATCTGACAAACCCGATGCCAACTTCACGTATTCATTATCTGAAGCTGCAGAAAATACGCTAGAGGTGTGGAGGAAAGCTGGGATTAAAGATGCACATGTTATTGCACATGATATGGGAGATTCTATATTGACTGAAATACTAGCACGGCGTCATAGAGGTACCTGATTGTAAACGACGTAACTGTTTGATTTTTGGGACACACATTTAAGGTTACATAGTTGTTTTAATTTTTTTCTCTAAAATTCTTACCTTCAAACACCGACAATCATCACTATCACTATGTTTTCAGGGATGCTGCCAAGATATTTCGAAAGCTTTTTTAAAAGCGTTACGTTTACCAATGGGGGAATGAAGTATTCTATGATCAACTTTAGAGTTGGCCAGATTCTGCTCGGGAACGTATATTTTGGTTCATACTTCTCCAAGCTGTCCAATCGATTCCGTTTTGCCGAGCAATTTATTAAACAACAACTACAGACTGTTTGGAGTCCCCGCGCAGATCCAGCCACAAGAGATGAAGAAATAGAGTACACGTTAGCACTTATCAAATTTCGTGGCGGATCTATAATTTCTTACAAAACCATTTACTACCTATGGGACAGGGCTCACTTTGAATTCCGTTGGTTTGCTGCACTGAAGGATCTGGATATCAAAGTACGTTTCGTGTGGTCGGATTCGGATGCTGTAAGTCCGATTTCTATTCCCAAATATTTTAAACAACTTATTCCGCACATGGAAATGGCTTGGGTAAAAGATGCCGGTCACTTTTGGATGTTAGAAAAACCATCGGTTTGGGTTGACCAAGTTATCAAACCACTTGTCTGATTTTATGCTCATCAATTCACAGCAATCCAAAATCAGTTTTAGAAAATTTGAAGTACTGTTGTGGTAATGGAGCGCATTCTCTAGTGCCGCCAGATATGTTGTTCCATAATCGTGCTTAGTAATTGCCATGGAAGACATATTTCTAATTGCATGTTTTTTTGTGATACCATCTATTCCTATTGTTTTTGGATCTCAACATATAAAAACGATATTCGATGAAAAGTAACACACATATTTGTGGTTTATTTTATTGGGATAAACTATTTTATTGGATATTAACTCACGCGATGGAATATACTACTACCACATTATCAAACAAACAAACAAACATCAAAATTATCCAGGCAAGCGGTTGTATACAAAAAGTACAATATTCAAAACTACTGATAAAAACTACTTAGTGTCGCACAGAATGGCCACTCCTCTCAGAACCCAGTGGTCTGGTTGCTGCGAAGTTCTCAGCAACAACGAGAAAATAAACGTGAGATCTAAAATGCAAGTCCATTTAGAATCAATGACTCTATGAGCATAATATATTACTCGCCTGTTCGTCTTGGTTTCTTGTATACTGGACAAGGGTAAAGATGTAGTCCTTGCAGTTTCTTGTCATCTTTTGGTTGATTGATGTTTATCGCATATACATGAACAACCGGCATCGACGTAAAAAGCACTTTTGGCAACGGTTCAATCAATTTCATTTGTCTTCTGTCCCATCCAGCACCTTCCAGGTACAGCCCATACACGTAAACACCACCTACCAAAACATGGACAGAGTTCTATTGTAGTCACTTTTTACAATATTAGCATGTGAATAAAACAGTCATAATTGGTGTTAACCTATATCTGCCGGTGGTGGCCCTGTTACGTCTTCTTTTGCCATTTTGGTGACGTCATTGTATAGCATGACGCCATCGAGCGCCCATCCTTTGTGTGAATGTGCACGTGTCACTTCCTGACGCATTGCTGTGAGGAAGCCCTGCCATAAAACGCTCGTGTTCGTTATAAGCATCATTTAGCAGACATATTGCGCGTTGCAATAATTGATTGTCATCATCTTTACTACACTGTGCTCACGTGGTTGTGAATCACATGGCGACACGGACAATGACGACTTCATGTTTAAATACGTCACAGGCAATGTTTTAAAAGAATTGCATCAGCAGTTTTTGGCTCGACAGTTGTGATTTACAAGAAATAGCACGGATGGTATTTGTTTTGTCATGTTGAAATTTGTGGATGTTGCATAAACAACACACCTGTGGATTGAAAAATCCGGTCATCCAAAACTGGTTGGGCCTTCCTTCAAACAACCAGGTGTGAAATTGTTCATGACGCTCCAAAAATTCAGTAAACCAAAATCCCAAAGTTGAGCTTTCCCATGAAATCTGACGACGCAATTTACACACTTTAATTCACTTATTTTATCGCACAACTATAGCCCTCAGGTAAAAGTAGACCTACCTTCTGCCATGCTTTAGGAATCCTAGCGTCATACATTTGGTCAAGTGCATCACGCAGGTTGTCGCTCATGATAATGGTTCCGTCAATGGCAAGCTTAAGATCACCAAGCATTATGCGAACAAGCGAAATTACGCGTTGCATTCGGTCAATTTCTTGACGAAGAAATATGTTCATGGGCTGGATGGAACCCATCTTTTGGAGCCGAGCTTTCACCTATAAAGATGAGTAAAGTGGTTGTCAAAATGTAAAAAAATATATACGAAATGATCGAAAAAATTAATGTGATTTCGTTGGGTATGAGGACAAACAGTTTAGAGCGAAAAACAGTGATACAAAAACGCAAATCGCAAAACAAGATACGTGAAATCGTTTGAAAGGGAGTAAAGTGAGCCATTTTAGTACCTCATGTGGCAAGAAATCCTCTGGAATTTTCTCAAGCATTTCGTCCGCCATCTTCCAAACAACCGACTCTCTTGTTTCCCCAGCACCCCCACTGCTTTCCTTAGGCTGGATGCTCACGATTGTTCCCAAACTGTCGTTTGCCATGTTGGTCTGTTAAGAAAGTAAAAGCGGTTAACGATGATCAAACAAAACTAACTTAATTCGAATTTACCAAAACGCTATTTCTGGTTCATTTAACTTTGCAGTATCGCGATTTTACCTGACTAAATTACAAACTACGTTAACTAGCCTGATATGTGATGTCCGCATTGGGATGTAGACCAAACACTTCAGGTGTATCAACCAACGGAAGGTTGTCAATGTGATTGTGAAACTCTTGAATAGTCTTTACCTTCGGTATAATGTATCCTGTACAAATAAGATCAAATATAAGAAACCTTTATTTGCACTTTTAATAAGAACGCTATTTCCTCAAGTATACCTGTGTAGAATGAGAACTTGTCGACAAACATGTGTTCACCGAACCACACTTTGCAGTAAGTGTTGAGAAGAATTTTATCGAGATCGTCAGTGACACGACCGCCATACTGGATTTCACCGAACATGTAACGGACTGTGCTCCATGACACTCCCTGATAAAAATTACAAGTTCACATAAACTTGCGCAATTCTTGACGAACATAGGCTTTTTTACCTTTTTGACGTCAATGTCATCCAAGTGGTTCTGCACAAATTGAACACTTGCAGTAAAATCGGATTGGTTAAATTCGTAAGGTATGTTCCAACCGAGCGGTCCAAATTTTCTTCTCTCCTGCACTGTTGTGTGGAGGAATGCAACACCGTACAAGATTGATTTCCATTGAGGCATGTTTGAGATGTCAAGGAATTCCTAAAAAGCAAAAAACCAAACAATTAATGTCCAAAAGTGCTGGGGGCGCAAGTAACATAATACATAAATAGTATATGACGCCACGGAAAAATTCGACACAAAATTACCGCCTAACACTTTTACCTCTCATCAAATGTTTTGATAAGCCACACGGTTACCTGAGTTGTGCTGTTGTAAGTTCTCTTCAGGCCAGCTTTTACTCCTTGTGGTGGTTCGTTGGTGAACTTAATGCTTGTTTGAAGGAGGTTTATCGGAAATTTCTTGTGAACTTCTGTCGTGATCCATGTTCTATAATTCTCATGGACGCTCTCCGTATTTGTTATCTGTTGTGTTTTAACGGTGATTAAAATATTTTAGCTAAAATATTTTCGATATGTTTTGGAAATTGTAATTTACGTTTTCGAGAAGTTCGTCCATATAATCGAGACCAAGATGACAGTTTTGCAACAGCAACCATCCGCCATCTTGAAAGCATTGTACGAGAAACCGTCGGGCGTGAACTTCTTGTCCCTGGCCCATAGATATTGCCCTGCACGCTGTCACAAAAAATGTGCAATCAAATGCAATAAATCAGCTGTCTTAAAAATGTTATGAACTGGAAGCAAGTTTTACAGTGCGTTTTTGCATTACAGTGGACCATGTTTTCTACAACAAGCAAAATAATCAAACACTTACGTATTCCCTTTTGCTTAGCAAGTCGTTCAATATTTTCAGTTGGATCGGATCCCATGCTGAGAAAACAGACCATAGGTTTGCGACAATCGGATTCTCCCCACATTACTTCCATATCCAGGATGACCGATTCTGCATACTTCGGTCCAAGGGCTTGTGCAATGTAGTGTCGAGACTAGGTATACAATACATTTGACAATCTGTCATCCTACATACAGTGCGGCCCCTGAATGATATTTTCCACATGCAGCACTTTCCCTTTTTACAACATATATATATTTAATAGCACGATTGCATTGGATCCCTTTTATGAAATATTTGTTTTTGCAAGTAACTGCTAACCGTGTTAATATGGAGTGGTCAGTTTTAGTTTCGGAACTAAAATTTGAAACATATGAAAGAATATATTTTTCGAATTCAACCAAATCACTTGTACATTATGCCAAAAATGTCACAGTTACAATTTGAACCACATAGCCTGAGCCGACACAGGTAGATTACATTATTCCTCATAGCACAAGATTTGTCCTGCAGTAACCTTTGGCCATGCGGCAGCGAACGAACTATAAACTCCCAATGACCTTTTTCAACGCGGTTTCGATGATGCGTCACCAATTCAATATCAACGATTGGTCCTTTGGTAGATAAAATAATATTTTGGGCAATATAATAAACGTATTTTAGTTACCGCGACACAAATACAGCTTAATTTTTACAAGCTAAACGACTGCCCGAGTGAACGTCTGTGTAGCAGACAACGACAACTTCGGGATAATGCCTTATTTTGATGAATTACAATTATCCTTATGTTTTATCTAAAATTATGTTACTACGATATTTTACAACACACGTTGAATTGTGAAGGATGCGTAAAAACGCCAAGGAATTATGCAACATGTGGTCTTTAAAATATTAAATGAAGCATTGAAATACCTGAGCAATAGTTCTATCTGGGCACCAGCTGCGAATCAATAGCAACTTGCGGAAAGTATCGAGTGAGCTGCTGTAACCATCTGGAATTACAGCTTCCTCTGGTGCTTCCTCGTCAAACCAAGCCTTCCAACCCTGTGAGTGAAAACAACACGTTGGTTGCAAGTCGTGCAATTTGTGTAGGGTTATTTATACGTTACCCTGTCATTTCTGCTGATCTGGTTAAGTAATTGTGAAAATTGTGGCAAACGGCTAAGTTGCACCAAGTTTAGCCAAGTCATGTCCTGGATCCATTTTTTAGGTTTTGGATCTACGGCATTTAGGTCAAGGGAAGCCCCACCTGAAAGTAAAAACATTTTGATTGAGCGCAAAAGTTATTATGGGTCAATACTATAGACGCAACTCCATTTATTGTTCATTTGCGCCAAAATCAAATTGCAAATCAGGTGTTTCACATTTGAAACGTTTTTAACATTTTTGCAGGTAACTATGAAGATCGCACATCTGCGAATATTTAAACGGCAAAATTACGATCCTGTAGAAGGATGGAATTGCTTCTCATACTTGAAAAGCAGTTGTTGTTATTTTGTTACCCACAATTATATCATTCTGCCTAAATTAATATAATACTTGGATTCGATATTCTGAATTTGTTCTAGATTAGCCAGCTTATAACACTTTAAGCATCCCTAGTCAAAAGTTTCGGCCCAAAAAGCCACGTGACTTTAGCGTCAATCTTTACGAATAAGAGTAGCTGTCGATTTCACACAGCCGTCTAACCCCTATGTGTTTAATTTCAATTTTCTGGGTCACAATTAAGTTGGCTCTTCGGTATATATGTTTTGCTTACCTTTGATGAAGGTTTGGAATTCATCATGTGTCAAGTAGCCGCGATTAAGATCGATTTTAAGCGCAAGTAGCAGAGTGTAGAGGAACTTGTGGTTCTCGTATAAACCTCTGGCCGTGTATTTAAACACGATGTAGGTGAGGAAGTCGGTGATGTTAAAAATACGCTTTGCAGGTATCGGCGATTTTGCACTTTGCTCAAGCGACTGGTCGAACAAGCCAAGGAACTGGCGCAAAGAAGTCTAGAAAAAGCAAGAACAGCTCAAAAATTCTTTTTTATCTATTTTAAATATTTTTAGTACGACCAGTTCTGTCAAATCAAATACAGAAAACATCTGACACCGATCTTTAAATATTGCTTCTCAAAAAAATGTTCACTGTTGACTATATAAGCGTGTTCCAAAACTATCCATAAGAGTGGATGGATACATCGGTTTCATTGCCATTGTCAAAAAGCTTATTTTTTATTTTATTGGTACTTACTTGATACATAACATCGACCAAACTCATTTCCACGATCAGAAAATAAAGAATGCTGCCTCTAGTGGCGACTGGTCGGTACTCTTCACGAGCCGCGTTAATTTTGATTTCAGTTTCAGCCGCGATCGATAATTTTTCACTAACTTCTTCCGCTGTTTGTTTGGTTGTCTGTAATGTTTTTTGTTGAGAATACACTCCTTAACACCAACTCGGATAAAGTATCAATCAGCTTACTTGGAGAACTTGTATAAGCGACTCGTCATCGACAAGTGACCCCTTAGTAGAAGTAAGTCGATAGAGCAGGTTGTCCTCGAGTTCTTGCATCTTTCTTTTATTCGCAGTGACTTCAGTCATAAGAGCAACACGCTCCGCTTCCAGTTCCTGCAAATCGGCAATGAAAAAAGCTTTTGATCAAAATGTCCCACAGGTGACAATAATTATTTTAACAAAGAGGTATGGATAAAATTTTTGTAACTTTGTGCTGACTCCAGTCAAGTCAGACCATTTTCTCTGTGGATTAATGCAATACGTTTGCGGCGTGAACGTATAATTGTTAAATTTGTTAAAAAACGCAAAAGCGACATGTACCTGTTTTTCTGTGAGAATAACGCGACCCAGTAATTGGTCTTCAAGTCCTTTCATTGTAACAGTAAAGTCAATAATGGATGTCCGCGCATAAATCTCCGGTGTATAAGCAGGGTTAGAGAGTTTAGTTGTAATGTAAAGTTTAAAACCTTTCATCACATCTACCTCCTTGTCACCGACTTTCACCTGAGGAAAAACATGCATAAAAACTATGTGGACCGCACGAACAACAGGTCCTAGTCGTTTAGCTACTAGGCTTACGAACACCTAAGAAGTCATCTACTACAAAAAAAGACTTAATGAAGATCTTTAAAGGCAGTTTATTTTATGGTTTTTATTGCTTTGTGTGGGTCGAACACCTGGACCATTAGGTCAAGGCTCATTTTGATAACATAATATTATTTAAATAGATGTATTTTAACACGGTGGACGCCACTTAACGATTTAAAACTGATCGGCCACCAAGTTTACTGGGGTTTTTTTTGTGAAAATATGTCTGCGATGTAAAACCAGCGGCTTGGTTGGGTATGGTGAGGTGGTATGGCGAACTGTATTTTAATTGGCTGTGGAATGGACAATCTGGGTTTGTGGATCTGTGACACTATCTTGATGACCACAAAGTGTATTCGTATAGCAGTAGTAACAGATATCGGGTGGAAACCACCTATGAATGATAAGAACCTTGAAAGTGGATCCAGATTTAATAAAGTTTTGCTCAAGGACATTGTCGAGGGCCGGATCAAGTTCTTCCCGAACATCTTCAATAATGAGAGCTCGACCCAATGAGAGAGCATCCTCCAAGTGAGTGCGGAAATATTTGTGATTAAGAGATGTCAGCTGCAAACAACATCGAAGATTGAAAATCGCTTTGCACAAACTTATGGAGATAACCATGGTGCTTACTTGTAATTCATTGTCCTTTTCCCTGTTCTTAATCCATATCTTGCCTTGACCTTGGGGATCGATAAGCAAAGGATATCTGGTTGCTTTCGTGACAATGATTCCATTCTGAATTGAAAGTTCGTCATTGGGCAATCCCTGCAAGTTCCATTCTCCAACTGTGGCGTTGTCCACTAACATCGTGATGATGTTAATATCCTGTGTGTTTTTTAAAAACTATATTAGACAGCGAAATATATCTCAGCAAAAATATTTTGCAACTAAACTTAGGTACATTTTTACAACTAAACTCAGAATATTTTTTCTTCCAAATTGTAAGTTTAGCGAATGAGCTTAATATTCTTAAGTGCCCGATTTTACATTTGAAAAAGGTTTTTGTTGTCAAGAAGACATAATCATAATCCTATCAAACTCTTATCGCGACGCCATGGTAAGTTTTGGTAAACTGCCTTATTTTTGGGAACCCCTATTGAAAAAAACAGATACTTATGTACCCCTCGTCTTAGTGCAATTTCCAGTATCGTTTAAGGGATTCCAAACCTTTCTTCGGGCAGTCACCNTTATTTTTGGGAACCCCTATTGAAAAAAACAGATACTTATGTACCCCTCGTCTTAGTGCAATTTCCAGTATCGTTTAAGGGATTCCAAACCTTTCTTCGGGCAGTCACCCACTTTTCGAACAATACTGACCTCCGAAAACGGGATTTCATTTCGTGTCATTTCCTTTTTCCACTGCGACACAAGAAGGTCGCGGAAATCCTGATTGAATGGACCTGAGTAGGAGAGAAACCCTGTTGCAAGCAAAACATCTCCAACAAGTCGCATAATCTGGTTTTCAAACTTCATTCCGGCTGCCTCCCAACGAATCTGCAGAAATATTTGTTAATCGGACTGGAAAACATCATTGCGATTTTAAAAGGGACAAACCTTCTCTCCACCCAGTCCTTCAATAAGCGCCATTGCGTTTGTCATCTTTCTTCGGCAAGTTTCCGCGTCCTCAATCAGCATCTGTTTGTGAGCCATCGCTTTGTCGTATTGGGCCTGCAACAAACAGCGATTTCAGCGGTATTTTGGAGGATGATAAATTAAATTCGGACAACTTATATTTTACCCGTTTCTTAAGCTTTTTCATGTATTAAGCCTTTAATTCTTAAACAACGTACCTGCACTTCATCCAATTGTTTTTGTTTTTCATCTAGAGTTGCTTGTGCTGAGCGCAAGTCAATCATGGCCCGTTCGTGCTTCGCCTCTTGCACTGCCAGATTTGCCTACCGTATAAAAAGATTGTTAACATTGTGTTTCACATCACTACATTAACAAACCGTGCAAATGTTTTTACTTTCAACGGAAGAACTTCTTTGTTGATGCCGTAGAAATAAGCCATAGCTTCAGTCCACGAGCAAAGACCAGCAACGTTGCCACAAACTTTCTTTGCTGTTTCAAGATTATAATCCTCCATGTCCAAATATGGTTGCAAAAGATCAACCATTTCTTCTGTAATAGAATCCTAAAACAAAATAAAGTGTAAAATAATTCTTGGTGCAGTTGGATAGTGTTAACGTACCTTGGGGAAGTTGAGCAACATGCCGAGGAACTGGGATTGGTTCATGAGTTTGAGAGCCTCGTTCCAGGATGGTTTGGGACACGGTCGTTCAGGATCCATCTCAACTGGATTAAGTCTTCTCCTCATCAGAATGAGGACACAATCCATGATTCTCATGATCAAATGCGGTGGCTTGCCTAACTTTCTAACAGTTGCAATGTCAGACGGTTTGATTGTCTGTTAAACATTTCCGTACTGTTAATTTTAAACACACAATTATATTTACTGAGGTAAAAAGCAAATTCCCACCTGTAATGCTGCCTCGGCTTTCGCCAGAGCCGGTTTTGCAGCAGCAAGCTTTGCTTCAGCAACTCCCTTGTCCTTGTTGATCGCATCTACTATCGCCTGAGCTTTGTCTTTTACTTTCTGAACTTCTGCTTTTACTTTTTCGGCGGCAGTTGCTTTTTCCGTCACAACTTTCAACACCTGCATTCGATGTCGTTCGAAATTCGATCACATAAAAATNAAAATTCCCACCTGTAATGCTGCCTCGGCTTTCGCCAGAGCCGGTTTTGCAGCAGCAAGCTTTGCTTCAGCAACTCCCTTGTCCTTGTTGATCGCATCTACTATCGCCTGAGCTTTGTCTTTTACTTTCTGAACTTCTGCTTTTACTTTTTCGGCGGCAGTTGCTTTTTCCGTCACAACTTTCAACACCTGCATTCGATGTCGTTCGAAATTCGATCACATAAAAATAACAGGTTTAAAAATTGGTAACAGACCTCATCGGCCTCTCTAGATGCTACTTCAAGATCCTTTTCCTTCACGGCGAGTTCCAGGGACAAAGCGTTTACCGACTTTTCAGCTTCAACCAACTTATCAAGGCCAGTCTTCATTCTTTGTGCAAGGACGCCAATTTCACTGAGCTTGTTTCTAAAAGCACAAAGTCTTGTAAGTTTAAAAAAAATACTATGCGGCAAAACGTATTGTACCCGTAAATAGCCTTGTATCCGGTGATAAAGGAAAGATACGATTTCGGTGTGACATGACATGATCGTCGGAAGCGCTCAAAGTATTCCACGCATTTTTCCGACACTAAATCTTGGACTGTTCCCATCACCTACAATTAACCAACCGTCATCGGCCAATAACAAAACAATTGCTGTCAGGAGGCAAGTTGCTTACCTGCACCATCTGAGACTTGGTTTCTGGTGTGCACTTAATGTCGTAATCGGACAGGAAATGTTGAGCAACTTGGATGAGCGCTTCGCGGGGCCATCTCAAAAACCAATCCATTGTACATCCGGAAAACAAACCTGAAAATAAAAATATTAAAAGATACAGTATGTGATCGTGACCAATGTAGATAGGCAAATAGCTTGTCTATCGTCGGAATCCGAGTACAAGGCAAATGCAAACCTGGAAATTTGAGTGAGCGTCCGCGAAACTTTTCTCCGACTGGCGAAAAGCAGAGAACAACGTGCAAGTTGGAACAGGCCCGTGACAGGAAATAATCGTACAAGTTTTCGGGTGTTGGGGGGCGTTTTGGATATTCTTTTTTCATCACAGGAATCAGCTCCATAGTAATCTCGTCGATTTCGTCTCGGGCAAACAGATTAGAAACCTACACGCAAATTGATATTTTATAGATGCAATACAAAGGGGTATTTTGCTGCTGCATACTCACTTCTCCGGAAGCTAGAACATTGTTCATGTATTCCAGGAATCCCTCATCCTTGATTTCGTTGTCAGTAAAAATGAACGTCACACCCTGTCCATCCTTACCAGCCATTTTGTAAAGTATCTTTAAATCTTCCAGCAAATTTGTTGCGTTGTAAGTTCTGAGGTAAAAAAACGGTTTTAACTTAAAGTTTAAAGAAAAAGAAATATATCTGCGCCTAAGAAACTCCCCACAAGTTAACATTTTTTTAGCTAAAATAAGGGAGAGCAGCACAGTATAAGCCTGGAACCGCTCTCTTGAAACGGTATAAACGTTAATGCTGATATGCCATAACGCATCTTCTTTTTAGAAACCGATTCACCAGAAATGCGGGTACAAACCTGCTAAGGGTAATCTGGAATATTTTGTATCCAGCAATGAAGGAAGCAAGTCGGGTTAGTGATTGTTTTCCTGAACCTCCAACGCCGACCAGCAGTGCATTGCCCCGAGGTGTTCGGATAATACGAGATATTCGCATCAAATGTACCATTGCGTCCTACACACCAAACAACACGCACTTTTATTTTATTAATTTGTAACTCAAATTAATAAAATACACTTTATGGCTGGGGCCTAATTCACCAACCTTAAAAAATACAAGATCCATTTTTCCACCACGAACGGTTTCGTTATATTGCTCTAAAAATCCGTTCAGCCTCTCCTCCATTTCCGGGAGCGACTTTAGAGGTTCGTAAATCTTCGGTGCATCCGGCTCAAAATCATCCGGTTCATCACCTGAGAAATATTTACACATCAAAGTAACGTGAAAAGCTTTTTCTTGTAAAATGCCATTCAACTTGTGTTTCACACATTTTTGTTATATTTTACCTGTAAGTTCAGGAGCATCACGCAGATAATCAACAAAGTATGGTTCTTCAGGCATTATAGACGCAAGTTCTTCTCCAAATTCCTCCAAAACCACCTGACAAGGAATATGACAATTTCGAATATTATTTAGACACACAATTTAAAGTTAGTTTTGCATGTCTCAATATAAACATACAAGTCACTACATGTGTGCAAAACATTTTCTACGATTCAACCAACTTTGTTGTTATCTTAAGGGATTCCTGTGTTTGTGAAAACATAGAAAATGTTTTACACACTAGGACTGGGTTGTATCTTTATGTACAAAATTGGTATCATAACAGCAAAAAAAACACATTTTAAAAAAACAACACCACACCTTGTTAAGATTCTCATCAAACCAATTTTTATCCGGCATGTTTGTAAAACGATCAGCGATAACCCGCTGGCACTCGTGTTTCCACAATCCAAGAATAACTTCAGTTGATGAACCGATTTCACTGTCTACGATCAGAATACCCTGGACAACGATACAAAATAAAAGGATAAGTTTCATTAAATTTTAGTTGGATTGACAAATAAACATAACCAGATGCAATTTAACTTAATTTTCTACCTAATTTAAACCGAACGAGACATGTTATTAATCTTCGATTTGCTAAAGCTTCCTACCTGCCAAATACGACTGAGATCGCGAAGGTTGAAAATGTAGTGAAATTTCGCTGGGGTTGGAAGCATCTTAATCTTGGTTTTCTGCCACAGCGACCTCGTCAAGGGAACAAGTTTTTCCACAAGTTCGATCACCTGCGAAAAAAAATTATTATTACCACCTACGGCACAACTTTAACAAAGCCAAACAAGAACGTTTGTCCGAGCACGTACACCAGCGGGACATCACCATGAATATAAAACATATGTATTCATGCTTCCGGCGTTCTATGGGCATTTGCTTTATCGTTTTGTGTAATGAACACGCGCTCGTCGCTTTATTTTTTCGTTAAAAGCTGTTTTTTCGTATTTCGTCCTTGTGTGGAATGTTATTAACCAGTACGACGACCTAAGTAGGATGTCAAAGCGTCGGTTAGCACAAATACTTTTGCCAGATGAGCCTTTTGTAAAAGAAGTTTTTGTAATTATGTGGGGTCTGTACCGGTTTGGAAAACTTTCTTTCTTTGCAGAAGTATCCAGTGGCAATAGTGGAGAAGATTTTGTCGATGGAGGCATTTGACGGCAGTGTGCAGTTGAAGATGCAGAACTGACGTTTCAAACGTTGGGGGATATCGTTACGACCTCCACCAGGATGGATCATGGCTGCCACCAACTGAATGTCGGCAATGTTCGTGAAATCACCTGATAACAAACATTAGGAATAATTGAATCGTTGTTCGAATGTACAAGTTCAAGTTTTAAGAACTGTCCAAATGCCTCAAGATTCTAAATCCGCTGTGGTTTCAACTGATTTTATGTTAATTGTGCAAACTGTCTAAAAAACCACTTTGGAGACCAATTTGTGAATCGTAGAATAACGTAAAAAAAACCTTGGCAATTTATTGTAGATTAGATTATATCATCTCCGAAGAGTGGAAAAACATTCATAGCAGGTAAATGCCAAAAAATAACGTAGTATTTAAGTTCGTAGTGTTCGTTCACCTACCAGGTTTGTCCAGGCTGTAGAATCCTTTGTTTTCCAACAACTGGCGAACGATTTCATTTGTGATCTGTAAGAAGCAAACTGTATGAACAAGCACCTTAATACACTGCAATCTTTATTGGGGCTGTTTATACCTGATCCCCCCATTCGTTGATAGTTGGCATATTGACGTCATCAATAAAGACCGTCATCTTTTTTCCGGCTGGTGGACCGTATGTTGTACCAACTCGCTTGTCCACGTAACTTTCAATTGTTCTCTGCACCACGACATAAAGTTTAGCAAAATGTAAAATTTTAGCTGAGTAAATACGTGTACCTGGAACATGTTGGGTGTTGTGGCACTGCTGAAGTTAAGAGCCTTGGTTAGGTAAACCTCAGGATCGTATTTACTTGCGTATCCTTTGATCATCACTGTTTTTGCAGTTCCTTGTTCGCCAATAAGCAAGACTGACTTTTCCTGCAAAGTACCCCGCATATACGTTGTTTTGTATTTACACATCTTGTGGGGGGTAGTGGGCGGTCGGCTAACGGCTAATGAAACTACCAACAGGTGCGCGTTAAAGGTATTTTACCTGCTTCATAATAGTTTCCATCAAAAAGTCAGTTCGGACGTTGTCGACGTTGGGAACAAGAATTGATAAATAGGCAGGGATGGAATCTTTCGGGTAGACGTAAGTTGGAACTCTGTAATGTCAACATTTAAAAAAAAAACAGTTCAATAAATTTTCCCTTAAGTTTAACTTATTTCGCACTTATTCTTCCAGTGTTCCCAGTCTCCTTTCTCGTTGACCATATATTCGAAGATTGTTTCATCGCCTTCTACTGGTGGCAGAACTGGATGCGATTCATGGTTTCGAATGAATTCCTCCAACATTTCTCTGCATTAAATAAACAACAAAATCATTTACATAAAATGATGAAGTAAAGCCCAATGTTCGCACGATCGTAAAAGCATTAATTTCTCCGAACCTGTGTTCAAGTTCCAGCATAGCACCAAGGGACCACATGATTGAGAAGATAAATATACGTGTAATGTGGTCACGTGACAGCGCCTTCTCGTCATGGTGGGGCATCAGTCCTAAGTTGAAATGTGTGTTATTTAAAAATTCGGTGAGAGCTGCAAGAGAACATTAGCTTTGGAATATCTTAAACTAAAGTTACCTTGCAACAGATCCATACATTGTCGAATGTACATACATTCCAAAACATCCATTTTTACTACCAACTTGGTGGAAACAAAGTTGTAGAGATCCTTCAAAAAAACACGTAAAGTAAACAATGCAGCGAAAAAAGTTTGGCTGTTATAAAATCCACAAACCTGGAAAATACTGTCAAAGAGATTCCACAGGATGTCGCTCTGCTGGGATGGAATTGTCTTCAGCCAACCTTTGCAAACTGGTCGCCAGTCAAGTGCTGACGACGACATGAACACCATTCCTGGGTTAAGAAATAAGTTTTGCTGTCTAATTACATGTTATGGACTTTTATTTATACCTTTTTTAACAATTCAAAACGCACTTTAAGGTAGAAAGTTTTGTTCTTACCGTTCCTGGACACTGTAGCTGGTGATGCATTGTCCACATTGTGCGGTTCAAAGATGATTTTGCAGTTCGGGGCCATGGGAATCCTGTCACCGTTCGCAAGGGTGAGTGTTTTGTTGTCGTCCAACACAGAATTTAGGTTTTCGATCCACAAAGTGTCAACAGGGCCGTCAAGAACCAACCAAATGTGCTCACCCTGTGCAAATAATAAATTAACAACAAATAGCCAAACACGGGTAAAAGATCAAAAAATCAACTATCTTTTGAACATATGATGTGTGACAAATTTAGACGGCACCTTCTTCGACTTGTGACTGCGTCTCCACAGTGTAGAGAAAATTCCGTCCGTCCAATCATTGGTGGACACGTCAAGTGTGCCAAACATCTGTGGGGCGGTTATCGCTTTTGGATTCATTCTCATTTCCCTGTGAAACAATAAGTTTCTCGATTGTTGCCTATAGTTTTATCAAGCGACTCCCTTACTACGCGACGAGCTGACATGCGTGTATACTGACCATTGAATTATTAAAAATATGGATTCTTGTGAACACTTTACGTAGGAATACAGCTGATCACAGGGACATAACACTATTTTCGAAAATAAACAATATAGTGTAGGCCCTAACTGTAAATTACCGATGAGGTTCGCCACAATCAGTCATGGCTTTCATTAGTGTGTAAATGCATTTTGTTTTTCCTGCACCGCTTGGCCCAAGCACCATCATTCCGTGACGTACTCGTTGCGTTTCAAAAAGCTGAATGATTTTGAGAACCCAGGACGGATGGAAAATTAGTCCAGCGTCGTTAACCTATCGAGAAAAGAAAATCTTTATAGGCCGAATTATGATTTTAGGGAAGTATTAAGAAGCCTTTACTGTTCTAGTTAAGAAAAGTTGAAAAAACTGTGCATTTCCTAGAGTGAATATTAAAATACATTTTTCCAAACGAATAGTATCGTCGACAAACTGCAGATTTTAATTCGAGTTGTAAATTTTCGGTTGTGGTTTACGTGGCATTGGATCTACTCTCAAGACTGTCCAAAACTAATGTTTAAGAGATATATTATGGCTGATATTTCACAGTGGATTTTTTTGCTTGATTTTAGGTGCATAAGGTGTTTTGACAAATCCAACGCTTAATTTAACCCGTTACAAAAAATACCTTTAAAGCAGTGGAGTACCTGTTTTTCGATGGCCGCCTCTAGCTGTGGATATCCAGCTTTGTCAAGTTGAATGCTGGGGAACAAATCGTTGATGAGGGAAAGGAATAGAGGTTCGTCTTCATCGACCAACTTGGACAAATTCATATCCCTTAGGCCTCGCATGACAATCATGGATTCGGGGTCGTCGGGGTTTTCCCTTTTCACTGCCCCCAATGTACGTAGCACAGATAAAATATTCCGCAATCCGAAATCGTAATGCACCTACACGCAAAAGATAATACTGTAATTAAGTAACGGTCGATATTACATAACTACATACAAATTAAGAAATTTTTATGGTTTACAACAAAAACGAGTGAAATATCGTCCATAATTATCATACAAACGTCAAAAAGTAAATTAACCTAGGTGTTTCGGACTACTGTTGTAAGTTAATTTATCTACACTTGAAACCGACATCTTCTCTTTGGGTTAAAATATCATGAATAATTATTACATGTGTATCGAACCTGCTTTGACAATTGTTCCTCGCACAGCTTGTAAAGGGTGTAGAACTTCTTGCTTAGTACGATGTTGTCAAGGAAACCACAAGCGGCGAGTTTCACTCGAATAATGATCGCTCGATCCGGGACCATCATGGCAACCGTGCGAAAGTTGATTTTCAAGTTTTCTGGCAACTCTTGGCGTCCAGCATATCCCGGGTTCTGTTACAAAACAAGTCTTGCTTTTGACCACGTGGAGTAGGTACTTGTGACTTAATGTCTTCATTCCATTTTTTTCTAGCAAACACCCTTCTGGAAATGATAAGGTAAGGCGATAAGTTACTTGGTCTACATGTTTTGGAAATTGTACCTTTTTGGGGCTAGTTAAACATACGAGTCACTGCTACCCGCCTTACCATGGTAAGAAAAATACCAAACTCTCTGTCCATTGAAACAACGTCGCCGTCGGTGAATATAAACTGCGGTTTGTTCATTTTCTTGCATTGAAGCACAATTGCGATCTGCTGGGCAGCGACAGAAAGCACAGGAAGTTCGATTCTGTTAAATTCGTCGAAACAACCCCACGAACCAGATTGGGCCAAACCTTTCAAAAAATAACGATCGTTTATGACGAACATTAGTTGCAATCGATAGAGCGTCTTCAAATGTAAAGTGAGTCTAACTAACCTTTGTAAATTCTCCCAAGCCCCCTGTAGTCCATTTGATCAGAGCAGTTGAACACAACCACATATTTGGCCAAACATTTTCCCATATCCTTTACAGTTTCGGTCTTACCAGTGCCAGCTGGACCAGCCGGGGAACCCCCCAAACTCATACCAAGTGCTTGTGCCAGGGTAATGTAGCATCTAAAAATACAAAAATCAAATCAATTAAATGATATTGGTCTGATAATGAAATAACCATTTTAGTTTTTAGGTTTTTATTGTGTAATTCACTCTTTCACAAAAACATGTAATTTATTTTCGCACCGATCAGTCAGTGGAGTGATGACGAGTCGCTCATTGCACCCTGTGTATTCGTTGCAATACACAAAGTTGACGTCGGTAATTGAAATTTGGCATTTGTCAGCGTCTTCTATGTAATAAAATCTTGACTGCTTCAACCATTCGAAATCAGTGGGAGACTTGATGTGCATTTTTACCTGCAACAAAATTACGTTAGGGCAAAAATATAGTGGGGATTATGATGTTGTTTTTTTCATGGGGGTAATTTTTTGTTTATTTTTCTTAAAGTGGAGATAATTGTTTTAAATATTACTTCTAAACACATTCTTTACCATGTCATCGAAAATATCTCGTTGGTGAACATGGATTGTGATCAGTGTTTCATACTTGGTCCTCTCATACGCTGTTAGATCGAGGGTCGTTTGATCGATGAGAGTTTTCAACATATCGATGAAACGCTGGTTTGTATTTTGCATTGCCTAGTCAGATACAGCAAAAAGTTTTAAAAGAAATTACGAAACTAAAAAGGTTTTTCAATTCACATAAACTACAAACGCCTGAATGCTAATTTCCACATACACCATTTTCTATTGTTCAATATCTGTATTACCCTGGGTGCATACCTCCCTTGGGATTTTAACCAAATCTTTATGTCACAAGCATATTTGAAAATATCTACCCGAAAATAGTCTCACAAGCAAATTACGGTATTTTTAAATGCGCTGCGCAAAACTGTACATTGACCTTCAGTAACCTTGGCCTTGCCGCAGGCCCAGACAATAAACTCTAAGCGACCTTTTCCGACGCGGTTTTGGTGATGCCGTATAAACTCACCGGCACAGTCCTTCGGAAGATCAAATATATTGCAGCTGGATTTTATATAATTACCGTAAATAGTTTTTTACAGTGTGGCATAGGCCGCAAACGCATTTCGGTTACCACTGCGCAGTCACAGTTTGATTTTCACAAAATAAATGACTGCCCATCAGCCCCGAGTGAACGTCTGTTTTACGCATGAAGCAATGTCATAAAAAACACCTAATGGGCTCTGTATGTCATACTTTTGGGCATATGCACGTACTAATACAGACGTTTTGATTTTGGGATAGATAAAGTACTGACCATATCAGCAAGGCTAATAATTAATAAGATTAAATAAAGTTGGTGACGCACAGTCTGCTACATCGCGATACAGCAAACGTACTGGGGTTAACGCTGCGTAATTACAGCTTAATATTATTCAGTGAAAAGGTAATCAACCAGCGCTGAATAAACGCCTGTTTATGTGTTAAGTGGGAGTCTGATAACAACTGCTAATCACTGTCCCGCTTGGGGCTTCAGGAAATATTTTGAAATTTTACGTGTTCGGGGGCTGTGGGTTAACGAACAAATCACATGGGGTCAAAGGTTATACAGCGCAACTTCTAATGCCCATCTAACAAATGTGCAAATTCAAGAGATTTCTAGACGACTCTTCAAACGTGAACAGCAACTTTCCGGTAAACAGAAAAAACAACCCTTATTTACGATAAAAATGATCCGGCGACAAACGGTACCTTTTTATCAGATTTTGCGTTTGTTAAAGCGTCTTCCGAATCTCTGCTCCAAAACATTTGAAGACCCAAGATACCAATTTGCGCCGGGAAGACATTCTCAAAGTCGATGAGCTGGAATCCCGCCTCACTGATAGCTGCAGATGCTTTGCGCACGATGGAGTGGACTGTCTTCCTTATGACGCTGAGAAGAGTTCCAAGCCAGATCTCAACGTTGCCCTAGAGAAATGTTGAACAATTACAAGTGAAGTTCGATTTTTGTTGATTTTTTGTACCTGAGCAAGAACGGGTTCAACGAGCTCCACCGTCTCAGTTTCTTGCGAGACCACTTTAAGAATTTGATCGTATTGCTTTTCATGAAATTCAACCCGGTACACGTTGTCGAACAAGCCGAGCAAATGGGCCTGCGATGCAAATGGGCCAAGATTTAAATAATGCAGTTGTAAATTATAGCTTTTATTATTACCCTAACACAAAGCTTACCTGAATTGTGTGGGAGTCGCTGGCTTGACCGAGGATTTCAAGCAAGGCAGGGTCAGAGACAAAGAAAAATCTGAGAAAAGGGAAAAATTGAGACAACAAATTTCACAATCCTGTAACATTTTAATAATTTTAAATACCTGGGGAAAATAAGACGTTTCTTTTCCAGGTATCCTGTAAGAGATTTTTGGCACATCTCTAGTTGCTCAAGGATGTGTGGTAAAAGTTGAGCTAAAGTGTCGTCACCAACACAACACTGAACAACATTTGGTGTCTCATGTGCTCTCTGCATTATCTTCAACCACGACTTGTCGATGTTGGCAAACCGTTTCGCTTCCTGTGGCAATAATTTTACAACGTAAACCGTCAACAAACGCAAAAAAATAATAAATCTTCATTCACAAAAGGGCATTGTTTCAAAAATTAACTAGAAGGGTGGCTTACCATATATAGGGGTTCTACATACACTATTACCCGATATTAAAAAAGGATATATTCCCCACATTATATTACATTGGGTCTTATAGTTACCAGCGCTATTTATGACATGATTGTTTCTGCTGGCAGAAACGCATGGGTCCCCACACATGCAAGGTTGTACATAGTGCATTTTTCTGGATATGTCCAGGCTATAGGTATAAACAAAGCAATCAGTGCACTACAACGGCATGTTCTACAAACTGTGTAAGTTTCCTCCGATTCGGACATTGTTTAATAATTTGATCCATTTTCGGGGCTAGCAGAGTAACTGATGGGGTTGTGGGGTCAAACAAAGAGATTGATGCAACATATAATGACATGTTCTACAAACTGTGTCCAATTCGAACATTGTTGAATCATTTAACCCATTTTAGGGGGCTAGCGGGGTAACCACTGGGGCTATTGTGTCAAACTATTAACTCGATGCACCACAATGGCATGTTCTACAAACTGTGCAAATTTCATCCAATTTAGACATTGTTCAAAAGTTTGACCCATTTTGGGGGGCTAGCAGGATAACTGATGGGGTTGTGGGGTCAAACAAAGAAATCGATGCATCACAATGGCATGTTCTACAAACTGTGTAAATTTTAACAGATTCGAAAATTGTTTAATAATTTGACCCATTTTGGGGGGCTAGCGGGGTAACCACTGGGGCTATGGCGTCAAACTATTAATTCGATGCACTATAATAGCATGTTCTACAAACTGTAAAAATTTTATCCAATTTGAACGTTGTTTAATAATTTAACCCGTTTTAGGGGGCTAGCAGGGTAACTGCTGGGGTTATGGGTTAAAAAAATAAAATCAATACACCACAATGGCATGTTCTACAAACTGTGTGAATTTCAACAAATTTGGGCATCGTTTAATAATTTGACCCATTTTGGGGGGCTAGTGGGGTAACCACCGGGTCTGTGGAGTTAACCGAAACTAATGACACATCACCTTACCCATATCTTCCAGCTGTGAAAGTTTCATCCAAATCCACCAAACATTTCACATCAAAAGTGCGTAGACAATGTGCATCCCCTATTTCACCATTTCGGGGTCTAGTGGGGTAACCCTTGGGGCCATGGGGTTAATCGAAACGGATAACACACCAACATGACCATACCTACCAGCTGTGAAAGTTTCATCCAAATCCAACAAACATTTCATGTCAAAAGTGCATGGACAAGATGCATGTGGAGAAAAAAGAAAAAAAAAAGAAAAAAACAGAATAAAAACAATGTGTCCCCTTCAGGAAGGGGACCCATAATAATAAAAATAGTTTTGGTGATTTTTTACCTTGTCTAAACAGTGATTGATCAGAAAAATCACCAAAATTGGATAATGATCAAATTCATAAATAAAATTGTTAAAAAAAAACAAATTTAATGATACAGTGTAAGCTTACCGAAGCAGAAATTCCAAAAGCAATGGTGACTAACAAGAAAATCTACTGTTATATCATCATATGCGCAGTTATAATGGCGGCCAGACAGGCAAGTGAACTCCATGCTACAGTGTTGCAGAGTGTGGAGTACAATGCAGTAAAGCAAGTATTTAACAGCAAGCAAAAATCTAGATGGAACGTAGTTTGGTGTCTATGCACAATTTTAAAACAGAAAGTATGGATAAGGGGATGTAATAAAGAAAAAAAATGTCCAGAATAAATTAGCAATGCGGATCATCTAAAGCTGTTCATTTAGAAAATCATTACAAACATTATACCTTCACTTTTATCCCAACTAGACAAAGGCCCATTTTAACTGAATCCAGATAAATCAAACTTTACCATAAATTAAAAAAAATCTAGGGGAAACTTATTAACTTGCAACTTGAAGAAGTAACATAAACAGACACATGATTTTAAAAACACAGTTTAACATTGTTGACAGCTTTATAAACCAACAAATAAGTTTTCTTGCCTAAATTTGTTCGATCTCAACAATACCATTCTCACTTCCAGTAGAAGTAGCTGAACCATTTTGTTACACTGGACCAGCACCATTTCCGGTGGAACTGTTTGGTGGCATTGTCCCGGCACCATTTCCATTGGAATTGTTTGATGGCATTATTCCAGCACCATTTCCAGTAAACCCATTTTGCTGCCTTGCATTAGGATCGGTTCCATTTCTCGGAGGTGAGTTTAAATGCTCCAATTCAGCATCATAATTTTTCCCTTGATCTTGCCTACATTTTTTGCNTTTCATCCAAATCCAACAACCATTTCATGTCAAAAGTGCATGGACAAGATGCATGCGGAGAAAAAAAGAAAAAAAAAGAAAAAAAATGAAAAAAGAAAAAAAAAAACAGAGTGAAAACAATATGTGTCCCCTTCAGGGAAGGGGACCCATAATTATTTTTTGTCACATTTTAGCTGTGATTTCTCAGCTAATTTACTAATTTGTTTCAATACATGATCTGTTCGAATATATTTTACTATTTTTTCGAATTTTTTTGCTGGTTGGTGTCTTTAATCTGTTCAACCTATCGAATTCCACTGAGTTGGAGCAAGCCGTCTAGAAATGTTTTTTAACACAGTGCTATTGGGAATTGTATAATTTTACATCTTACCTGTGGAAGTTGTTTTGCAATGTCACCACCGACAAACACAGCCTCAAGGTAAACCCAAAGATTTTGGACAATCATCCAATTCTCAATGATTTCAGTGGTACCAGACAGTTTTTGTACCCACTGTTGAATTGTGGGCTTAAAAGGGGCATTGTACCTAAAATGTAAAGTTTAAATTATCTTTCTAAAACACAAAAATGACGACTTACATTGGCAATACTAGGCTTCAATGCGTTCAGTAAACATTTAACACCCTGTGGTTTTCGATTATACCATTTGCACACAATACGACTTATTCTGGTTTATATGAGTTTGATTTCGATAAAAACATTTTGAAAGTAATGGGTACAATTCCTCAATAAAAGTAGTTTTTCGAACCAACCTGTTGCTCATCAAAGAGCCAAGTACCATCAAGCTGTCTTCCATAAGGGTGACAATATCAGTTACATCGTTTCCCTTCAGCAAGAGTTCACCACGACTTTTGAACTGACTGAATGTAAAGATTTGGACACTCCAGTCTGTGATGACCTGTTTCAGTTTCGCCTCAATATCTCGCTCCTTCACCGCACTGATGCATATATCCTGTAAACACGAGGGAACACAGTGATATTTTGTCTAGATATGTTGTTTAGCTTCTTCAGTAACTGACGGCTAGTGAATGTGAATGATGAGACCGTAGATTTGACGTAAACTTCTAACCCCCAAAAACTGTAAAAAGCAGTTTTAAAATTAGTTTTAAGATAGCAGCCCTACCTCAATATCTTCTTTGTTTTCAAGCAATGGAGCCTCCATGATATTACGAAGCTGGAAATTTTCGTTCTCGACGTCGAAAGAGGACGCGGTGATTTTCTCGATTCGGTCCCAGTGACGTGGCATCATTGCCTACGGATAAAAAAAGTTGTTATTTCCTGGATTTATCTTGTGTAAGTGGAGCCACAAACCTTGTCCGACATCATTTCTAGCAGAGGGCAACATTCGCTGAAATTGTCAATTTTTTCCTTTAAATCCAGAAAAGCTTGCCATTCCTTCAATGCTTTCGGTAATTTACGGCACCTGCACGTAATGGATAAAATGTTTGCAAACCAAGATTTTGGCTTTCAGGTTATGATTCAGTAGAGGGACTTTGCAATTAATAAAGCAAACAAAGTAGCAACTTTGTATGCGGGGTTGTACCGTATTTACACATTTTAACTCATATTTTGCCCTCAGCACGCTCTAGTTTATTCTGTATCTTGTTGGTGGTTTTAATTAACAGCACAAACTCGTACTTGTTTTGGAATTCCAGCAACTCAGAGTTAATTTTGTCAATGTCCAATTCTGCCCACAAGATGTCGTAGTAGCTGTTCACGTTTTCGATCACTGTATTGTAGAGATTGTACAATTTCTGCAGTAGGGAAAGTTCTCGCTTGATACGCTGCAGATCGTGGTACTCTGTCAGATGGGAAACGCAATTTGCTTAAGGTTGAAATTGGACATGTTTAAATTGTTTGTTCAGAGACGCGAAAACAACATCGGTGGTTTACAAAGGTACATTCGAAAAATAGTCACCGTTGCAATCGGCAAACTGGTTGGGGGTTTTAGCGCCACATCAGTAACATGCATCATACTTGCCTGTAACTGAAAGACCAAACAGCTCTTCACCACCGGAATAGGTCGAATATTTTCGCCAAAGTTCATCGAAACGAGTTTGGAATATTTGTAAGCGGTCGCTTGCCTCGCGTGGTGCAAGCCCCTGTATGTTTGGACCCCTAAAAAGTAGCATGCAAAATTTACCATTACTTGGTAATTAACCATTTGTTACTAGATTATGGAAAATACGATTTCGTTAAAAATCATGGGATAGCCAACTTTCTGTAGCAGGTTATGTATTACACAAGTAGCCTACTTGGTGTCATAGTCTTTGTAGAAGACACCGACATCGACCTGAAACTTCTCCACGCCGGACAAGAGTGCAGCTTTAAAGCCAGGTTGAACTTCAAGCAAAGTGTTTTGAACTTGATTGACCTGAAAAGATTTAATCGAATTTAAATCGAAATCTCATACACAACACAATAAGGTGATTTATTTTTCCTCATTTTAAAAATCGGCACTCGTATGGTCGGGCATAAGTCAAAGGTGCAGGTTTACTTTTGAGTATTACCTGAGCCATTAAGTTGCGCCATTGGTAGGCCAAACCGTCAACTCTTTCGGAATTTCCGTCGTCAAAGTACAGTTCAAATCGGTTTAGTAGTGCATAGCTTTCCTCGATGGGACCAATGGTCATGTCTATGCGAATCTGTGCTTCGCGTATGTCTTTGAGGGAGCTCATGGCTGTACGTACGTCATCAAGGTCGTTGATTGGCCGGCTGCAAAGTTTTTTGACAATAAAGGTGTTTTGTTTGATTGAAAACATAAAAAGCGATTGAGATGTGAAAAAACCTCAGAATTTTGTGAAGGTTTTCGGTAAACGCAAAGATATCATCCATTGATGCTCCAGCTTTGCGGTTAAGTGCAGCTCCAAAAGCTCGTTTCCATGCTTTACATTCTTCCACCAGAGCCAACCGCATTTTTCCCGTTTCAAATGCGACTGCCCCGACCCTGTAGCTGAACGGGATGTCCTCAACCATCGATTCCATGTTCGCATAATATCTGCAAAGAAGAAGCGATCAGACTTGCAACAGACCAAAAAGTGGGTCGGGTGCTTCTTGCTTACTGNCGTCATCAAGGTCGTTGATTGGCCGGCTGCAACGTTTTTTGACAGTAAAGGTGATTTGTTTGATTGAAAACATAAAAAGCGATTGAGATGTGAAAAAAACCTCAGAATTTTGTGAAGGTTTTCGGTAAACGCAAAGATATCATCCATTGATGCTCCTGCTTTGCGGTTAAGTGCTGCCCCAAAAGCTCGTTTCCATGCTTTACATTCTTCCACCAGAGCCAACCGCATCTTTCCCGTCTCAAATGCGACTGCCCCGACCCTGTAGCTGAAGGGGATGTCCTCAACCATCGATTCCATGTTCGCATAATATCTGCAAAGAAGAAGCAATCAGACTTGCAACAGACCAAAAAAGTGGGATGGGTGCTTCTTGCTTACTGCGACTAGGTTTGCATTCGATCCCAACCATTTCTGTTTATATGTCTTACAAAATACCAAACGACCGACAATTAANGCCCTTTGCAGAAAGATGAGCCATAATTACTTTTTAACACACCTGTACATTTGTCGAGCCCACGAAATTTTTCCCGATATTGGGGGCAAGTTTCGAGGCATAGGTGGATCCGTTTTCATTTTCTGATAAGCTTTCTTCACATTGTCCAGGTCCCGCAGGTAGCGCGCAAGAAGAATGACGTATTTGTCGAAAGTATCCAATTTTGCCCCCTTGATGTTTTCGAATTTTTGCAGCAAATCTAAATAAATGTAAACATATCCAAAATTTGTCAACATTCTATTCAAACTTCCCAAAAGTAAACTAAAGCAAATATAATCGAAAGGAAATTCTACGGAACAACTTACTGAGCAAATATTCAGTGGTGACCGGTTTAGCAAACCACGAATCAAGAAACTCTTGCAGGGATTGTTGAAGTGCTTCAATCTGGACACAAAACTCCATGTAGTCCGTGTCAAACTCAGCTTTGCGATGATCCAATACGTCATATTTTTTCTTCTCAGTGTTGGTGACAATGTTTTGGTATCTAGAAACGATTGTTTTTATTTTACTAACGGTTATGTAAGGTAAATATTGTTTGAACAAATCCTGGTTATTTGATAATTTCAATTATTGTTTGTTTGCCGATCGACAGATTCTTTGATTAAAGTTTTCGTCAAAATATGTATTTAACATGGATTTTTTATGGTTCAACAAAATTTTCTGTGGGTACAAATTCGAGCTTTTTAATGTAGAGCTATTAAGTAATTACTTTCATTACTCTAATATTTGCAAATTTAGACACAAACAAATTAGCTACGTTTTTAACATAAAACTTGTTAGATAATATTAAAACAAAGTCAGGGGCTGCATACTTCAGAGCGATGGACTCAATTCCTTCAATCTTGACAGAGTTAAGTCCAGCAAATTCGTGCATTGTTCGAAACATTTCAGTGAGTTTGTCAAGTCGACGACAAAATGTGTCGAATTTTCCGAAAATGTAATTTTCGCTGAATTCGAATTGACGTTCCTTTGGATCTTCCTGTAGCACAAAAAATACAAAATTAGTGGTTTACTTGTTATTCGTAATTTAGTTAGTTACCTTCAGTTTTGCCTTTATTTTGTGGAACGACTTTTGATATTCCCTGTTTAACATTTGACAATCGTCCATTTTCTGCAAAACCGTCAAGCGATCTTGGTCCCAAATTTTTGCCTTTCCTTGATTAATGTAATGTTTGCATGTTGTAATCATCTGGTTTGTCACCTAAAATAACATGCAGTCGTTTTGTTAAAAAACACGCTTTCTTGACAAAGTTAGACCAGTTGCGCCACATCGTTGCTACAATTATCCAATGATTTTGAATGTATTTTTAAAATAGGACACCCAATATCATGCTGTACCTTGACAAACAGTGATGTCATTCTTTCCGAAGTATTATAGTATTGTGAAATGCTATGGATCATCCGGATGCTGTTCATCAAACTAGGGATGATTTCCACCATGTTGCGCGGGTCGCATTTGCTCAATGGACCGAAGTATTTGTCAAGGGTGTAAAGATATTTTACGTTGTCCTTTGCCTCGTTTGCGGCGTCAGTGATCCGACTGTCGAGCTCCACCCAGTGGCGGATGATTCGCGATTTTGCAGCTTGCAAAATCCCAACAACAGTTCTGACCTTAAAACGCAAAACATCAGTTTTGAAGTTAATTCTGACCGTTTCACGACCCTCGTAATTGCCCTTGGCGCAAGCAAATAACGGTTCCAGGTTCGTACGGAAAGAACGCATTGCATGCGGATGACGGATTCTGTTTCAACATGCAAGTTACACATTTTTAAAGTCATTGATTTTTGCCCTATAAAATCATGGATTTTTGTGATACCCGTGGTGTTTTGATTTCATCCAACAATGCATTAAATTTGGACATCCTCTGTCTCCAATGTTCCAGTTCGGCAGCAGGACCGATGTCATCAGCTTCCTTTCGCATCTGCTCACTTTCCGCAAGAACCTGAACATGTTATAACACATTGTTATCAACTAAACTAAAACGACATACATGACAAAAAAACATTTGCTGTCTTGACCTGGTCAATTTGTCGGCACCAAACTTCAACAACTTTTTCGAGTTTCTCGAGCAAGTCGGAATTTCTGGAAGCTTGCATGAAGTCAACTGGTCCCCGCAAAGTGTCCAAATTGTAACCTACGTCGATGTCTTCCAGTTCAAACTTTCCTGCACATTGTTGTTACTCGTTAAGAAGTTCGCAAAGTATTTCGTAATTTATCATGAGAAGTAATACTACCAGTTTATGTGTTACAAATAACATAAAACGGAAGTGACCTTTTGTCGAATTCCAAAATAACAGTTGACTGCTTAAGCAAATTCAAAGGTTGGTTGAAACCAGTCAAACCGTTTCATGTAACAAACGCTACCATTTATAATCTTTAATTAAACTTTGAAAAACTGAGAACCATGCATCGTTTTTTTCCGTGTGCGTTATACCTTCCAAGCTGATCCGTGCTGTTGTCAGGACATTAACAAACTTCTCTACAGACTCAATGAAGTCCTCCACCTAAAAGTAAAACACTTTATTAAAACAACTTATCACTACTACGCCACAACAGGAACGTACGAGTTGAACTTACGACTGGTGATTTCTTGTTGTCTTCGTCGGTGAGCGCTCCCCAATTTTCCTGCGCCCGCAAAGCTGGAATCATAATTCGACCTAGAAGTGATTCTATCCCTTTCAACAAACCTCCCTCTGATAAATACAAACGAATCTGTTAGGAAGCAACTACAGTCAAAACAACGACAGAAAAATATAGCAAACNGATGTCTTCCAGTTCAAACTTTCCTGCACATTTTTGTGACTCGTTAAGAAGTTTGCAAAGTATTTTGTAATTTATCATGAGAAGCAAATTCAAAGGTTGTTTGAAACCAGTCAAACCGTTTCATATAACAAACGCTACCAAATATAATCTTTAGATTAACTTTGAAAAACTCAGGGCAATGCATCGTTTTTTTCTGTTTGCGTATTACCTTCCAAGCTGATCCGTGCTGTTGTCAGGACATTAACAAACTTCTCTACAGACTCAATGAAGTCCTCCACCTAAAAGTAAAACACTTTGTTAAAACAACTTATCACTACTACGCCACAACAGTAACGTACGAGTTGAACTTACGACTGGTGATTTCTTGTTGTCTTCGTCGGTGAGCGCTCCCCAATTTTCCTGAGCCCGCAAAGCTGGAATCATAATTCGACCTAGAAGTGATTCTATCCCTTTTAACAAACCTCCCTCTGAAAATACAAACGAAACTGTTAGGAGGCAATTACAGTCAAAACAATAACAGAAAAACATAGCAAACCTGTACTGTCGATCATTCCGAAGTTTACCTCGTTAGCAATGTTCGCTGTAGTTATAGGTTTGGAAATTGTTCGAACGAAGAAGTAACAGATGCCAGTAAGCGCTGATGAAAAATAGGGTATTTATTCAAACGGTTAGAAAACCAGAATTTCTGATTCTTTGGCGTGCAAAAAAAATGACACTACAATGATTTATGTGTACGCCTATTTGATGTATTTCCCTTACACTCAAGTTTTCGAAAATACGTTTGACGTCTTGTTGTGTTTGGTTTAGCCTTAAACACAAATAATAGTTTGCCCATCCATGCATGAACACACCTTCCCCTTCTCCATTTGTCAGAAACAGCTTCTTTTGGCTGACGTTGGGAATGACGCTCGCTACATCTGCTGCCCTGGAGTAAGCGCTTTCCCGTGGAGCAACGTCCTGGTAAATATGCGGAATCAGGTCAGACACGAGAACAACAGCGCTTTAAATTGCTAAGCGTACTTGGTAGTAGAACATGAGTTTCTTGGAGCCATTGGGTTCAAAGAATGTGTCCATCAGTTCAAATCTGTCGTCACTGACCACTTGATCCTCGACCACAGAGTCATCTACGCCTATCGCGTCAGCTACCTGTAGAAAAATAGTTTTTTTTCCAAAAAATATTTTTACATGTTTTTTAACAGACTGAATATCACGTCTGAATGACTTGCCTTTGACACAATGTATTTATGTCTTGAATCCAAAGCAGACCTTCGTTCCTCGCGCGTTGCTTTAGCTTGACGAGCCATTTCCTTCATGGCATCTCCTGAAAGCACCATGTTCTTTTTGCTGCCAACCTAAAACAAGCAACGTCTTCCAACTATAAACTTGGTCCAATTGCAAATATGTGCATTGTACATGACAAAAAAGCAAAAACCAATATTGGAATTTATTCCTAAATATTCTAACAGCGCTTTAGTATTCCGTATTGTTATATTTTTGGGGGGTTAAATAATATTTTGAACAGTGGTAATATATGTGGTAAGATGTTATGGCCGGAGCAACAAATGGTCTTGGAGCTGGCATCAAGCAAAGGGGGCCACAAAAGCTTTTCACAGCCAGATGCGTCATCGTCTAATGGGTTTGCTAATTGTTGACAGCATGCAGTTGCTTGGCGAATTTACGTTGCTTTATCATTCACGTCGGGAAAATGGGGTCTCTCAGGGTTTTTTGCCCCAAGCTCGCTATTATTGGGGGCAAATCGTTTGTGTGCTTAGGGTCTAAGAGTCATAAGCTGGTTTCGGTAATACTGTATTTCGATAGAGGTGAAAAAATACCTTAAACAGTAGTTTTACTGTGATAATAACGAAACTGGTTTCAGACAAAACTCAATTTAATTTCCATCGTTCCGATCAAAGTTAAATTTCAAAAGGAAATTACCGCAGTGCTCGACTGAGTTTGTTGGGTGTAAGGTGCATGGCGTTTTCGCCCAGTGATAACTTGATCTTGAACCCGACGTCTTGCGACTCGTTGCACAGGAGCACCAAACACACTGGTTGGTGTAGAAGTGCCCGCTGCATCCTCAGCTCGCAAATCGCTCGGCGTGTCCATTGCACCTGTATCGCATGACGCAGATTAAGCTTTACCACCACAACGCCTTTGACACACCCCGACAATCTTGTTTACAGCCACGCTAATTGGTCGCCATAGGAGGCTCGCCGCTTGTCTTTGTTTTTGTTTGACGGGTTCTAAATCTGACATGTATGTCATCGCCGGGGCGATCTTTTTGTAAACATGTCCGGGCTTGAAGAAAGGCAGCATCAGGCGTGTGATTGTTGTGTTGTAAAAGTGGAATAGTTTATGGATTGGATTTCGTTGCACCCCCTTGTCGCAGCTAAAATGCGATACCAGCCCCCGTATCTTGTTTCCAATTTGTGACGCACGGTCCAGTATCAAATTAACGCTGAGATTTTGCAAAAATATTAATAACAAACAATAGTTGCCCAAAAGTGCAGCATTAAGGATGCCATTTAGGATGTGGTCGAAGGTAAGGTACAAAACCGTAGATAGTAAACAACCACACTGTAGATGTTGCAAATTTCGACATTGACAGCCACGCCACGGGAACTAACCGTCAATGTTTACAAGCGTCGCTAAGCAACGGTATCGGATTTCACCACAGCCTTCCACCGAAAACCACTGACATATGAAGACACGTTAGGTTTTTGAATAATCACAAATGTTACATATTTAGCGATGTGTTTTAGCTAGATTTTGTTGTTTTTGCATTGTCAAGTACATGGTTTCGGATAAACCAAACATTTACTGCGAAAGAATAGCAACGACATTGTGATTATAAAGCGTGACATAACTTGAAAATCTAGGTTAAAAAGTTGCCACATTCTCGGATTCACACGTAGATTGACTAAACCGGAAAATTTACCAACAACAAAAATTAAGGATTGGAATAAGTTATGGTCACAAAATGCTCACCTGGTTTAAACGTCGGTGGTGGCGTTCCATTACCAATGTCCGGTTTAGGCGACGGTGGCTTATTGGTTTCTTTGCTGCCAACCTCAGCCCCCTCGCCCTCTGGAGAATTTGACATTTTCTCCGGGTGATAACAAGAGGTAAAGTTATTCGATGTTCTCTGTAGCTCGACTCAGTACCAAATGACAATAGTTCCATGCTACTCGGAACGCAACTAGTCGCTCCGTATCATGTTTCACTACCACGCGGAAAACTTCTTATCACACATAGATACGATGTGTACGGTCTCTCATTTCCGAATTTCTGTGGTTCCAGTATCTACGTGACCTACTTTTTTTAATATTATTTATTTTGACCTTTATTATAAAGCTACGCAGCAATGTGTTGGCCAAATGTTGACTGCCGACTGGTGTATATAATTTTTTACAGTGAAACTCAAACGCATGCTATAGCGTGCTCGTATTGCGCCCTGTACATGACGTTTTCTCCTCGCGTCATACAACTTCTTAGTTGCTTGTTTGCTGATATATTATAAGGGTGAGTGTGAAGCGTTTCCTTTTTATTTAACCAACAAAAATTGTTGCATTTGAGCGTCGGCGTTTAACGTCAGGCACAGATAAGTCGCAGCGTCACACACAACATTCGCAAACACAAAGCGGTTTCGTTCTCCTTTGACAAAAACAAGACGCAACGATACCAATATATT
>QXVZ01009058.1:0-14976 GCA_008931825.1 Phallusia fumigata | reverse complement strand
CTTTTGTGACTACACCCAAGAATACTTTACAAAGTAAGTTTATTTATACTAATATATTTTGATCAGATGTAGTGAAGAGCCGTTTGCCCAGGGGTATTTAACTATAATACATTGCATTTGTAACATCCATAATTGTTTGTTATTTAAACACGAGAACCATAATTACTTTGTGGAAATTGCAGAAGCCAGATGACAAAGTTGTTGGTGATTACAAAGGGTTCCCGATAGGGAAAAAGTTTAGAACCACTGCTCTAGACTATGAAGTCCAATTTTTTGTTGTGATTTAGGTATCTTTTTCCGATCATGGAATGTCTAAAAAATGCTGATGGAAGTCTTCCACAATCTGCAGAAGACGATAAAATAGAAAAAGAGTTTGTGGCTGAACAGTTGTTAAAAATTGCCAGCAAAATGGATGTCAGTGACAACACTGGTATGATTTCTATCTCTAGCAGAAAAATAGACTTATAACTTTATGTTACAAAAACTATTCTGGGTAGATATACACAAAGTTTATACATTTTATACACAAAGTTTATACATTTTGATGCAATGTGTTTGTTAGGTCGACAAAGAATGATTGAATTTCTGGAAATGGCTGTTAACAAATTGGATGTTTTATGTTTTCCATGCCTAATTACACCGATTGCCCATAACTTAATTGACCTGCATTCCTCAACTGGTGTACTTGACAGGTAAGTGTGAATGGTTTCTAAAACAAATCTTTTTCTTTATTTCTAAGTTAAACAACATAATGCATAAGAAGATATACTTGTGTGTAAAACACAAAACTCACAACAGTGTTTGTCAAAATGCAAAAAAAAGTTTTTTACACAGGGACTGACTTGTATCTTCTTATTGAGACTTTTTAAAACCGTAATTGTGTATGTAATGCATAAACTTTACTAAATGTCACAGGGATGAGAATGAAAAAGTTCAACTGGTTGCTTCTTTGATAACCAACGCTCGTGAACCAGCTTCACCATCCCCAACATCAACAAACGATCGCTTATCGGAACAAGAAGTTGTAGGAATCAAGATGCAGGTTTGTGTGTTAGTTTTAATTCTGACCTTACATAAAGCTTTCATTTACTGTTATGTATTACGCAATGAGGTCATTTTGTTTGCAGATTGCAAAGTTAAGTGTTCAGCTGAATGAGGCAAAGGAAGACCTTAACCTTAAGATATCATCAAAGAGTTTTGATGAGGCTGCCTCAATTCAGCAGGACATTGATCAGTTGTTCAAAAAGAAACTGAAACTTGAGGAAAACCTCGCTGCACCACAAAACACGGATATTGTGGACGAAACCCAGTCCATTGAAAAGGTACTCAGTATTCGACCCATGTCAAGTCAAGATTGCAACTACATTAGGTTTTGGTTGAGTCGGTAATACTCTGAAGTGTTAACGCACTTGCCACTCTGACACTTTGTCATTGCCCAATTTGTCTAAACCCAATGTTGCTACTCTATAGCTATGCCTGGGAAGTTTATGTATATATGAGCTGCTAGACCAAATGTGCTTGGTGCGTTTGTGGTATAATATTCATCGCCTTTAGGGGTAATAAATGTTGAGTGGAGTTCACCCCAAGATCACAAACACAACCTTTTTTCTCTATTGCCTAGTGCGATGCTGGGACGTTCATTAAATGCCTCAAGATTCTCACCGAGCTTCTGACGTCACTCTATCTGGCTCGAGTCAAGTCGGCTCAGAGCAAGAGGCGACACAGGGGAGTACATCCAACTATTCTCTCGTTGCTCGACACCCTCGTAATTCCGTGCGTTCTCGACGCTGAACCCGAGGTCCGGAAGGAAGCGATCGTCACCCTGGGAACATCTTGTCTGTTTTCGCGGGAACTCGCCACTCAGCACTTTGCCCTCATGACACAGGTGTGTATTGCACGTAATTGCGAGCACAATGTATGATACATTTTCTTTGATTTGACCGTCAGCTTCTTTGAAAAAAATTTTGTCTTACTTTTACCCTCGGACGAGACATCGGTTTACAGACAAAAAAACAGAGTGGAAGTTTAACAGCTGTTACGTATTGTCAGGTTGCCCAAGCCGATACATACATGGTAAGGGTCGCCGCCATCAACGCAATCAACGACTTTATTCGTTTCTATGGAATCAAATCGTTGATGGCGAAACCTCCGGGCAAAGAAACTTCACCGGACGAGGTATAAACTTTGCCGCATCTTCATCGGGCTCAAAACCACCTTGTCATTTTCGTTTGTTCAGGACGCAGAGAAGACTCCAGACGAGCTGCCAAATGAGGAGGACGTCAGTAACGTCCTCATGGACAAGTTTATTGAAATGTTGGATGACGAGGTGATTTTTGATAAACTAACGCGTAAAATTATCACAAAAAAGAATTGAACAACAATGTGTTGTACTAACAACATATACCAGTGTTTTTTTCTCTCGCGACAGCTATACATCGCACCCCAATAGCGACATACATGGCAATTAAAAAAAGAATCCACAATATTGAAACTGGTAACGCTTGAACTTGACAGAAAAAAATTGTAGGAAGTTGCTCGCGACATCCTGGTTGAAAAACACTGGCGTACATGTAGTTAATTCTGCATTCATCCGGTCGGAGTTTCCTCAATTTTTTGTTTGTATAATACTTCATGCCAAGTCTATTAAAGCGTATAATGTCACAAAAGCACCGAATTTCACTTCTTAACAACTAAAAAATTACCGTAATTTTAAACGCGCGACCGCATCCTCAAACAATTGGACCGGGTGTGGCCAACTCGTCGATCTTCTAATCTCGATTGGTTGATCGCATCAGATTTTGTGTTAGCGTGACGAGAATTATGACAATGGTATTTTTTAACCCAAATACTTGGGGGTAGAAAATATCTATCTAACGATTGGTTACGTATGTGCTTTGATGCTTCTTGCGATACAAAATAAAACCAAAAACCCAATTTTTTTTAACAGTACAATTTTTTGGGGGTCGATTATTTCTGGTTAGAAATGTGACTTTATTACCAACCAGTCGATCGCGCATTGTTAAAAAAAATTTTAGTCGACAACTTGGCCACCCCTGACTTAGACCAGCATTTACGTTGTGGCCGTACACTTAGTAACTGGTGTCAATACCTCAAGTTTTATTTCTTTTTGCAATGCCAGGAAGATGAGGTCCGCCAGGCTGTCGTGACTCTCCTGTCCCGAGTGCTGGTTTCGCACCGAATCCTCTCACCGACCGTGTTTTCACGTCTGGTTCTGCTCTGGTACAATCCTGCCACCCAGGACGACCCAGAGGTGGTTCACGCCATCAGCGACTTCCTCAACACATTCCCCTACATGTCCAAGTAAGTATAACTCGACGCAAAGTAAAACGTTGATCGTGGGAGATATGACTTTATATGTTGTGCAATGCCACACAGTTTTCCGCAGATCAGGTGTCGACAACCCTTCTCAAGTCGCGGGCCAAAACCCAAATCATCAAGGTCTAAGTGGGCCGTACTAACTGTCCACTTACAATTCCGTTCCCTTCATTGTGTATAATGCTGCTCAAACTTTGGCCCACAGGCCCTAGGTTGCCAACCCTTGGAGACAAAATGTTGGTTTGTAGTTGACGTAGATTTAGCCTGTGTTTTCGGTGCAACTCTCCCTTTATTTTTACTAAAGAGCTTGTACGTCGAAATGGTATGTAGCATTTTGCTACGTTTGGTTTTTTTACCAAGTCCTTATCTTACAGAGAAGCACATGGCTGTGTTGAGGCCGCATTCCTGCCGATCTTACGTGTTCTATTCAACGCCCCACACACATCGCCCCTCGCATCAGTGAACATAGAAAACGTCACCGAACTGTTGATAACCATCACACAGCCATCGATCATCCAGAAAGCTGACCTGAAACACATTTGCAACCACGATATGAAATGGGTACGATTTGGATTCAAGTCGCAAAGTAACTGAAAAAAAAACAGTGTTTGCAAGAGCACACATCAAGTAAAATGTTGCTTAGGTTATTATATTCCGTATCACAACTGTAATGCTATTGCTTACCTTTTCATTGGACCGAATTAATTTACAAAAAGCAGTACATCGGTCACTTAAACGTCCTCAACCTTTTTTCTTACGCGGCTTTTAAAAAATCTCGTCGCTCACTATCTCATCAACATCGTAAGCTTGCACCATTGTAAGCNGTCACCGAACTGTTGATAACCATCACACAGCCATCGATCATCCAGAAAGCTGACCTGAAACACATTTGCAACCACGATATGAAATGGGTACGAAACGGATAATATTAAAGTCGCAAAGTAACTGCGAAAAAATGGTGTTTGTGAGAGCACACATATTAAGTAAAATGTTGCTTTGGTTACTGTATTCCGTATCACAACTGTAATGCTACTGCTTACCTTTTCATTGGACCGAATTTGTTAAATTTACAAAAAGCAGTACGTCGGTCACTGAACGCCCTAAACCCAGTGTTTCATAACCTTTCTCTTACGCGGCTTAGAAAACGTTTTAAAAAAATCTCGTCGTCCACTATCTCATCAACATGGTAAGCTTGCACCATTGTAAGCTTTTGATGACACAAACACATTGGTTTGGACTAATGTATAGCGATTTATTCCATTATGCAATTCAGTGGTGAACTTGCTGTTAAACACATTAATCAACCGTACCTCAACTAGTTTGATGGTAATTGCACACTAGTTTGGAAACAATGCCTTAACTGTTCTTAAACACTCCTGTCACGTCGTTTTTATACCTGTAAGAACGTGCTTGACTAACGCAAAAGTTTTTGATCGCAGCATTGCAAATTTTCTCTCTTAGCTTGACGAAGCCTCTGCTCACGACGACCTCGCAAACATGGTCGCATGTGAAGTTCTATCTGATCCGTCGTCGCCCTTCGTCAATACGCTTTGCAAGATTCTTCCCATGCTCGAGCTCAACCCAAAACAGCAAGACAACTTAAAGGATGTAGCAGTCTTGTGTGAAAACATGCTCAAGGTTTGTGCTTTGGACGACCGAGTGTTCATGACCATCTGACCATTTGTCTTGCAGTATTTAGAAAAAAAAATTAATCTCATGAAGGAGAAGGGTGAAGAAAATTATCGAGGACTGCAGTCTAATAAAAGTCACCCTTTAATTTTTACAGGAGGTCAAGAACAAACAAGCCATTAAACACATCAAAAAGTTTCAAAGTCAGGTCAAACCCCTCATCAGCAAAACTCCACCAACCATAAACATCCTGCAAGATGAGAAGGAAAAAGAAAATGCCATCATCTCATCTCAGTCTACTCTAAGTGGGTTATCTAATTAATACACTAAACAAAAACTCAATAAATACACAGATTGGAATGCAAATTTTATTTTGTTGTTCAGATAGTGAAAACCTTCAGACTAAAAGGTCACCAATGAAACTGAGGCGTATGTCTGGAAACAGAAGTGCGAACAAGTCTTCCAAGAAACAACTGCGCAGTTTCAAATCCCCGTTGCAGAGTCCAAAGGCACCGACAGCTACAATTCTTGGGTTAACTCCAAAGCGTAACCTGACAGCAGCGCTGGATGCAAGCACATGATCTTAGCATATTCCATACATAGATGTATATTGAAGTTGTTGCCAGATGTGGCTGCTGTGTTTTTTTTGTTGTTTACTTTGGTTGTTGTTTAATCACCCACTGCCTCTGCTGCAATCTTACTCATCTCTTTTTCCATTTTTGCGACGATCTCTACACAATAAATATTTGAAGAGAATGTTAAAAAGCTGGAAGTCCTCTGGATAAATGCATAGTGCTAGAGTGAAATCAAACTTTTTGTTGATGAAAAACAGCTGCTCATTACAAAACGCAAGAAAACATCTTACCATTTTATTTTCATGATTTAGTACTTTTGTAGGTTAAGAGTTTAAAAATGGTATGTGGCAAACGTAACAACTTGCTTTTGTAGCACTTTGGTAAAATAAATAGAATAATAGAGTTTTATATTATAAAATAAATGAATCTGTTGTACATACCTTTGGCAGGGTTAAAAACACCCAAAGTTTGTGCACCACAAACAAAACATCTCTTTGATTTTCGGTAATTGTCCAATGCGCATTTCTCACAATAGTAGTGCTTGCATCTGAAAACATCAACATATATTGTATCTGTACAAATTCCCAGTTCACAGAATGCTTACTTTGTAACCACAGGAGTTTTAAAACTTTCCCTACAAATAAAACACTTAAATGGAAGATCGTCTTCATCGTCAGATACTTCCCAGTTTTCATCCTGTCCTTGGCCATAAACGCCTTCTGTCAGTTCTCTTTCAATCTGCCAGCCATGTTTGTAGTCACTGCGGTCGTGTAAAAACTTACACGAATCTGTGAACATTGGAAGAATGATTATCCCCTGAAACAAGGAATAAATTAATTTTCGACAGAGACTTACCACCAAACCCACAAAATCCAGTTTCCTTGTAGTCCTTGCAAATGTCAGGCTGATAGTCCCATCTCACTGTCGCACGGAGATGCTCTGGTGCTCGGATCGGACCTTTCCGCACCATCCCCGAGGAAGCATTTCCTTGGACAGTATCCTAGAGAATTAAAAATGCACTATTCAGTCCAAAATTTGACTTGACCCAAACTTTAAAAAACTGAGTGAAAACAATGTATCCCTTTCAGGGAAGGTGACCCATAATTACTCACAGTGGGTGTTCTATAGAACACCAAACCTATGTGGTAAAGCCTTGCATTTACCTTCGGTTTTATAAACTTGCGATACCCAGCAGAACCGTGATAAAGATTGTCATCAACTGCTCCACTTTTCAAGTCATCTTGAAGTTTTAATCCCCTCTCAAATACTGCCTGTGCATCTTTATCTTTGGATGTATCAAGCTCGTAAATCTTTGTGGCCCCCATGTCATCTGGACCAGCTGCTTTCTTTAATGATAAAAAAGTGTAAAACTGGATGGATACAAATATTAACCCATATATATATTTACATATGTATACATATATTGTACAAAAAGTGACTTTTATGTGGTAGTTGGATTTGTTTTTAAATTACAGTTTAAACTTACAGCTGACTTCGAGGATTTATATGAGACAGTAATAGCATTTTCATTTTCTTCATTTGAGGAGCTACTGCTGTAGTCAATCTTCTCTTGTTTCTTCTTGTTTGTCTGTTTTATGTATAAACTTGTTAAGCAGTAAAGGTCAACAAAATGCAATTAGGTTGTACTTGCCGTTTGTTTCATGAAATTAGGAGCAGTTTTTCTTTGTTTTCTAATGACAACAGAGTCTTCATTATCGCTTTTGCTGTCATCACTGCTTTCTCGCTTTCTACGTTGTGATCGGTTTGCTTTAGCGCGTTTCTAGAAGGCAAACTGGGTTATGTTATTACTTTACAATACATGATTCTAGTCGTTTCTGTTTTTTATCAAACAAAGCTATTAAAGATATTTTCCTTGATTCAGGAAACCGTAATGTAATAACTTACGAATTTTTTGAAACTAGGTTCTTGACTTGAGTCATCGTTTTTCTCCATTATAACTACAAACAAATTTTTAATGAAAACAGTATTTCACAACCCGACAAGGTTTTTTCTACACTATCCTATGAGAGATTGGACACTTGTGTTTCTTTTCTTGCTGCAAATAACGCGTATTTCGTCCAATAAAATATAAACAATAAAAGTGATATGCGATAAAAGATTGTGTTTAAAATAACAATGTTTTTTTTGTTGTTTTTGAATTATTTCAAATTATATTACAATTCCCTCATACATTTTTGCATTTGTATCAACTATGATTTTTTTTCTTTGCGCAACACTGAAAGGGGAATACCCTAAAATGTTATAGCTTTTAACACGTGAAGCTTTTAGGAAAGCAGTTTGAGCCTTGATTATGTCATCATGTATATTTTTCAGTACAATTTATTGCATAGAATGCAACAAATTAGAGATGAGATCATTTAGAATGCACTTTAGTATGATAAAACTTAATATGCACAACAATTTTACCATATTCTTATTCCCTAATCTAGACTAGACCCTACTAGTCGCACAAACAGAACAGTTACCATGGGGAGAACAAATCAACTTCCTGATAATTTGCCGCAGCTTCAGAACCTGATCAAGCGAGATTCAGCTTCATACAAAACTGAGGTTTGTTGTGAAAATAAAAAAGAATGTGATAAAAAGGATAATTTTGGTGAAATCTTTTAAAATTTTACAGTTTGAGCAACAATATCGAAGATATCAGTCTAATCTGGAAGTTTTTTTGTTACAACCAAGTGACAATGCTAGCACCCTTAGTGAACTGACCATGTTTATATCCCAGGTAAGCCCTTGACATACTAAAGTAAGGGTGTTTGTTGCTAGGTATCAAACCTGTTGTTGCAATACATATACTTACAGGTTGCCTATTGTTATCCTGACATTGTCAAAGGGTTTCCTCAGCAACTGAAAGATATATTACAAAAGCATATGATGGTTCTAAATCCAGAAGTTAGAATGGTATGGTATAGAAGAGTTTTGTTTTACTGTTGAAACCCCCTTTTTCTAACTAAAATGGTGGGCCACCTCAGTTAGCCCTACCAATGTTTCCTGTGATGTGCCAAATTTAACCTTGATCCTCCAATTGTGCCCTTTTGTTGCACTTTGTGGTGTCCAAATGTTGTGCAGCTATTTCTGGCTTAGTGATTGTTCTGATGCTCTTGTGTCACAATTTTTTATTGCCTTTGCCAAGCAAATCAAACTTAACTTCACAAGAGTTATTTACATGTATTATTGCTGTTCTTATTAAACAGTTCGAATAAGGTTTCACTTTTTTATTTGTTGTTGTAGATGCTGTGTAGAGCACTAATGCTGATGCGCAACAAAAACTTGGTTACTCCTGCATCTTTATTTGAACTCTTTTTTGAGCTTTTTCGGTGTCAGGATAAATTACTCAGAAAGGTAATGAATCTTGTGTACTGCATGTATTGTGTGTATTACCTCTTCAGATGTTTCAAGTTTTTTTTCTCTTTAGACTTTGTTCAATTTCATTGTGCAAGACATTAAAAATTCAAACACTGGACACAAAGACAACAAGTTAAACAAGGTTTGTGTATTTTTGCTGATTTTTTTTCGCCAAACCAATGTGCTTACTAAAATGTTTGTTCAAAGGCGTTGCAAAACTTTATGTACACCATGCTGTCTGATAGCAATTCAACTGCTGCAAAGATGTCCCTAAGCGTAATGACTGAACTGTATCAAAGAAAAATATGGAACGATGCGAAAACTGTCAATGTTATAAGCACTGCATGCTTCTCAAAGTTTTCAAAGGTAAAACTGCACTTTGTTTTCTGGGTTATTAGTTTGATGACACAAATAGCATAGTAGTGACTGATTTACAACTTAAGTATGATTTTTGGCATTTTAATTCAGGTGTTGGGGACAGGGCTTAGATTCTTTCTTGGACAGGTTAAAACTGCTGAGGAGTCTGACTCAGACTCTGGTGAGGAGGGCCCAAGTGCCAGGGATATAATAATGAGGTATTGACTCTTAAGCCCTGATATAGGTTATTTGTGGGGCAACCATTTGTCACCTTTTCAGATTTGCTGTAAAAAAGAAGTCCACGCGTGCCAAGCAGAAGAGAAACAAAGCCCTCCAAGCTTTACATAAACACAAAAAGAAAAGCAAAAAGGACAACGTTGATTTTTCTGCTATACATCTATTACATGACCCACAAGGTTGCATTTTCATTTCTAATTTAAATTTATTTTTAATGTTTAAATATTTAAACCATCTGCTCTTTTTAGGTTTTTCTGAAAGGCTGTTTAAGCAGTTGCAAGGTTCCAATGAAAGTTTTGAAATTCGTCTTCTGATGATAATCGTCATTTCCCGAATAGTAGGCATCCACCAGCTTTTTCTGTTTAATTTTTACCCTTTCCTGCAGCGATTTCTCCAGCCCCATCAGCGAGGTTCGTGTTTTTTCAACTCCGAACAACCCGTCTTTACTTTTTCTGCCTATTAAAGTTTGTCGTTTGTTTAAACTTACGAAAAGTCTGTTTATCGATGACTGGTGTGTTGAATATTTAAAAAAAATAGTCATACGTATTAGCACTGTAATCTAGGTTTTACAAAGTGTTACAATTTCTTGTTTCTTTTCTGCAGATGTTACGAAGATTTTGCTGGCGGTTGCGCAAGCCAGTCACGATATAGTTCCACCCGAGATCATCCATCCAATTATAATGACGATCGCAAATAATTTTGTCACCGATCGTAACTCCAGCGAAGTGATGGGTGTGGGGTAAGAAACAACGTTGTCCTTTTTTATTTTGTCCAACACTGTTTTTTCGCTTGTGCTGAGCCGAATAGAATTACTTTTCTAAAACGACATGAAAAGATATTCCTTCACAGGTTAAATGCGATAAGGGAGATTTGTTCGAGGTGTCCCCTTGCGATGACAGAAGAACTACTTCGGGATCTGACACAATACAAAACCAAACACGACAAGGCCGTCACTTCAGCCGCTCGATCCCTCATGCAGCTCTACCGCAAAATCAATCCGACCATGTTACATAAAAGAGATCGGGTATGTGGACAAAGGAAATGTTGTTCCCTTTTACGGGCCAAAAGTGCATTTAGGAAAAAAACTAAAATTTATTAGGTTTAGTGTATTTTATATTTTGACTATTAGGAACGGTAACTGGCATTACGAATTGCTAACATTATCGTCACGACGAGTTAGCTGGTTAATCCTATCACCATAATGCAGTATTTTTCGTCATACACATACTCTAAAACAGAGTTCGACAACTGTATTGTAGGGGAACGAAAAGTATTTACGCATGCGCATAGATGAAGTTCGACATGGTAATTCCTCCCAAAATGTACAATTTATCACATATGGTTTCCATCAGTGGGCATTTAGCAAGGGTCTGGGGGCCGAAGAATTTTGCGTGGCGGACCGTAGGTTGCCGTCCCTGCTCTAGAACAATATTTGTGAAAAACATCATCTGTGTAATAGTTGTGTGTGAAATGGTTTGTTGCCTTGTACGTGCGAAAACATTGCTTTCTACTTCAGGGCAAACCGACCGAGGCAGGCAGCGAACTGCGTGTCGTTGGTTACGGCGAAGTTGTCAGTCACGATTATCTACCGGGATCGGAGGTTTTGGAGGAGAAACCCGAACCAAATGAACAAAACAATGGTAATGTGCTTGTGAATTGGTTACATCTTTCCATGGACTATTTTAACTGATATTCATAGCTAATATCCCCCATCCCCCCACCGGAAGCATAATTCCTAAATAGTATGTTATACCAGTATCTTAAAAGAAATTCGGAAACAACTACCTGCATAAAACACAAACATTCGTCACAAAGGTGCTGTTTTTTTGTAAGCAGCACCAACTAAAACCACTTGTTGGCATGGTCAGTTTTTAACCTTGAAAAATCGAAATATTCATCGCCAGATAGTGACACCGATTTTTAGTTTGGGATGTAATGCCAGTGTCGAATGAAAATATCATGCGCTTTCACAGAAGTTTCCCTAATTACATTTACCTGCATTTTAGACGGTTGGGAATCGTGTTCGGATGATGACGACAGCGACGGAAGTTGGCATGACGTTTCATCGGCTGAAGAGGTCAGTGCTTTTCATCCTGAATTCAGTTTACCGCACAACTCTTAACATTTTTAGCTTTAAAGACATGCCAAGCGGCAGCTGAGATCGATCCCGAGGTGTCGGCAATGAACAGTGAGGAGAAAATATCGAAAGCACAAGCTGTCAGCCAAAGCCGGCTCCTCACTCAGGAGGAGTTCCAGAAAATTCGCGCACAGCAGGTCGCCAAAGAGCTGCTTCCAGCGGCAAGGAAAACGTCGAAGCGTAGAGTCGACGAACTCGAGGAATACAATGAAGGGTGGGTGGTGTTTAATCCCTTTTGATTTTTAGTCATAAAAACACTACCCGAAACTATGACCTTAAACATCTCGCCATTTTGACAAATCTGTTGCTATTTGTAAAGCAAGTAAAGCTTATGTCATTCGTTTTATGGAAACATTGAGGCGCTTCAGTTTCTCGAATTAAATAGGGTTTTCTGATTTAAAAGTGAAAAACGGTAATTGTGTTGCTACTGGGGTTTTAAAAATACAATACACGTAAAATACACATGTGTATAATACATGTAAAATACAAGAAAAATACATCGATGTAAAAATACTTGTATTTTTCGTATTAAATAAAAACCTATATAATACTTGCTTCATGCTCCGCCAACAGTGCAACAGCGTAATGGCAGCGAGTCGCGGAATGGTGTACAACGTATACAGGACTTTTAAAGTACAGCCCCACACAATTAAACCATTCCAACTGCGAACTTTAGAGCCCTGTTGATTTTTTTTAATCAGTATGTATAAAACCTTACTTGCAATGGCCTAATAGTCTTCTAAAGATAATGGATTTGTGCTGTTACAGGCGATTTAGGTCACAATTAGATTATTGTTCTGGAAGGCGATGATGAGTTATGATCGACTTATGTGAAATAAAGGTGGAATGTACCAAAATATTGACTACTTGAAAAATACGAAAGTTACACCAAAAATACATGTACTTTACACTTGTAATTTACGCGCAACAAAAAATACAGTATTTTTGAAACCCTAGTTGCAACCCATTGATCTGGTGAAAAAACTGATTTTGTTAAATCTTATTCGTTGTTGTATTACGCAACTGTCCTACCTAGAAATTCCATTCCTCCCATCTTCATGTTCAGATAATTAATTAACTCACACTCAGACATTATCTGACCCATCACGATCAGATTAATTCTGATTACAGTTGTTCTGGGTAGTTCATGCTAAGGGTAGTCGACGAAAGTCAAGTTTGTGGCCTTAACGTTAAATTCACTACACCCAACTGACGATTTCGGATGAAAAAAACTTTTAAAGTCGTCGTCATCCCGGTGATGTGAAAACAGTGACGGGGCATAATTTGATTATACGTCAGCGTCTATTTTTTAACTTTCGAACTTGGGAACTTGTTTTCAAAGTAGGAAGTCCTCTTCAATGTTGCGTCATTGTGTAATCAGCAAAAAGGTCGTACAGTCATTTCGATGACGACATATTCGACAATGTCGTAGGTCACGTCAACAACAGTTAATGACGCAAACACAGAAAAATGACTAAAAAAAATCAGTTCGAACATTTGTGCTACGTACCATCAAAGCTATTTCATGGCTAGTTTTTGCTGGTCCTTGCTTCAACGGATCATTATAATTGGTTGTTACAAACCATTTTGTTTCGTATCTTATAGTAAAGACGATAAAAATCGTTAATTATTGGTCCGCTTTATATGTAACACGTCTATGCTTGCAGAAACAACCGTGATATCAAATGCCAAGGAAAAGGCACCAAATGTAATCCGGCATTATCTATGTATCGAATGTAATAAAAAATAGTGGCATATGTGAAAAAAATCATTTAGGGGTCGCAGTGTATACGCAAATGTGGAGAACCCCATCTCTCTCGTTTACAACGGTTTTGTTGGTGCCTTACAGTTACAGCCTTATATTTCTCACCAAACGGTGTCGTCAATAACTAAGTGTTTTTTTTTAATTTGCCACCATGTTATGTTTCAACGCAGAGGGGAGTTGGTGGCCTTGAACGACATTGAACTTGTTCACAAGCGAAGAGCTCACGNAAAAATAGTGGCATATGTGAAAAAAATCATTTAGGGGTCGCAGTGTATACGCAAATGTGGAGAACCCCATCTCTCTCGTTTACAACGGTTTTGTTGGTGCCTTACAGTTACAGCCTTATATTTCTCACCAAACGGTGTCGTCAATAACTAAGTGTTTTTTTTTAATTTGCCACCATGTTATGTTTCAACGCAGAGGGGAGTTGGTGGCCTTGAACGACATTGAACTTGTTCACAAGCGAAGAGCTCACGACCGCGAGAGCAGGTTGGCCACCGTTCTAGCGGGGAGGGAAGACCGGCCCAAGTACGGAAGCCGACGCACAAAGCTTGACCCTAATGCAAGCACAACCAACAAGGTAACAGCATTGAAAACAAAACAACGAATAACGAAAAAATTAAATTTTTGGCACTATTTAACCAATATTGTTTTCCTAAGTGGCTGTAGTCGCTTAAGGTTGCAGATTAAAAACTGTAAACAAAACATAGCTACACTGCACGTTTGCTGCGGTCGTCGTGACTTAATGAGTCAGTATTTCTGTGGTTTTAAGTTACTGACAAGGTTTTAAAATTGCTACATTATGGCATAACAATTCATTTATGGGTTTATTAGGCCTTTTCTACAACTTTTAGTCGTGAATTCTCCCTTTTTATTACATCAAATCACATAGTTTTACAATTGTAAATAATGTTGAAATGTGTTGTTTTCTTCTTACTGATTAGACTTAATTCCCTTCCTTTAAACGATACACCGTAACTCTAAAACGTATGATTAAACCTATCACAAACAATAGTAAAACAAGTCTTTGCAACTGAGACGTTGTTTTCATCAAGGAAATACCCTATTCTACGGGCATTGTTGTGTGTTAGGATGTCACAGTGACCAAGTTCCGTGTTTTTCACGCAACGTCCGGCGTTAGAAATAAATCGACTGCGATGTTGGTTTGTCATCCCCTGCGTCACTTCAATTTCTCGCAACGAGCCTACGTCACACAGGCCGACTGCAGGCATCGTCACGATTTGGCATCATTGCAATATATAACGGCGGACCCTGCCCCAGACTAACTCGACGTTTTTCTTTTCAGCAAAAGCGCAAAAACAAGCCGTTTATGATGGTGCGGCACAAAGTGAGAAAGCAGAAGTCCGGCAGGTCTTTTAAGGAGAAGCAAGTGGCGCTGAGGAATGCACTGCTCAAACGCGCTAAGCGGGTGAAATAAATTCTTTCTGCGCATCACAACCAGCGATTGGGCACGTTAGTAGATAGCCCCGGGCAGCGAGAGATCTCTTACGCTCGTGATTACAACTTCACCGGTGCGGTTGTAGGATTTACAATGGCATTTAGCTGTTGTCTAC